>SNQJ01S0021729.1:60808-78056 GCA_010110895.2 Picea sitchensis | reverse complement strand
AGAAACATTTTTTTCATGTTTGGACTCACTAACCTTGATGAGGTTTTATTCAAGCTACGTATATTGAAGCAGGTAAAGCAGGTGTGTCAGGGGAATCATCGTCTTCAAGGAAAGAGGACAAGAGGAAAAGGCATGGAAAGAATGAAAATGCAGTGATGAGGAAGGAAGGAAAGCCCTCTTGCAAGCATTGTAAGAAAGAGGGACATGATGAGGACATATGTTGGCAGTTTCATCCCGAGAAGAGGCCAAAGTGGTACAAGGAAAAGAAGGGAACGCAAACAATGGAAACAACAATAAAACCCACAGACTTGGGATCGGATTCAGGTGATGAATCAAAGATCTCATTGGTTGGTATGACAGGTAAATTTGGTGAAGACATTGATTGTAGAAACAACTTGTTTCATATAAGGGTAATCATGCAACACACTAAGATAGACACATTTATCGACAGTGGATCTCAATCTAATCTAATCTCAGAAAAATTGGTTAAGAAATTGGGATTAAAAATGCAAACTCATCATAAGCCTTACACACTTAAATGGATAAGCAATCATCATCAAATGCACATAACAAAGTAGTGCACAATCAAATTTGAAATTTTATCTAAGTATGTGGACGAGGTAACATGTGATGTAGTGTCGTTAAGAGAATGTGGAATGGTCTTAGGTAGTCCATATTTATATGACGTTGAGACTGCTCCATAATGGATAGATTTACATTGATGAAGGCATTTCCTGGCTGTTGGAAGATCCATTACGATACCCCACTTATTTAACTCGTCGGTCACTGCATCGAGGCCACTTTTTTATACCCATGATTGACTAAGATAAACATAGAATTTTCCAAGTGTCGAGTTGTGTCATCTAAAACTAGACCTCGTCGTCCGTTTGTCTACCCCACCTGTTCGTTTGTCTACCCCAATTTGTCTGTTTAAAAACCAGAATGTCGGGTGGACCTAGTGAATTAGAGAAGTTTATCGAGGAGGTTCTTAAGAATATAATGGTCGATAGACTGATATCTTAAGGTGTCCAGGCATCCTCGACTAGGGGACTGCAGGCTTCCCCTTCGACTGGACATCGTTCTTGTCATGTCAACCCTGGAACTGAACATCAAAGTAAGCACCGCAACGATCTGGCTAATGTGAAGCAGATCCCATAAATACTACCCGAGTATATACCACCTTTGGATGGCACTATTAACCATGAAAACATCCCCCGATATTATGAGTACACCATATTCACTGCGTACATTCTGAAAGGAATACGTGTAGTCGGGAGTCAGTTAGGACATATCCCGCTACTGAAAAACAATGACTTCAACTTGGGAGACTGGAATAACTATGCCATGTTGGTGCCCCACCACTATATCATGAAGACAACTTGAAAGAATCCTCGCCTTGTCTCACTCCATGGATTAAGGATTTGGCGCAGCCCACCGTGTTGAATGTGATGAATATCCTGCATTTTGGCTGCCACCTGGAGGTTAATGATTGCATTAAACTCCTCCTGTCGTGCTATCATGGTAGATACCTGTGGCTTGACCGAAGGATTACTGTGGATTCATCATTGATCCACCGGATCACAATATTAAGTGTGAAGGGCCCTAACCCTTAGCATTTTTATCTAGGGAATGATTCAGATCTTTCCTTGCCACAATGCATCAAGGAAGCTTACGAAGAAGTCAAAAAAGAAAGAGAGGTTACAAGGTAGCCTCTATACAAGATGTCACAGTGCACCTGATATATTTCCAGCTCATAGCTGGAAATCTTGTAAGAAACAAATGCCCCACACAGGTCACCGGGTTTGTCATGGACCTCACAGGAATTTTTTTTGAGGGAATGTAGATGAACTAGGCAAACTACCTCGTCAATGAGATTAAGAAGGATTGTCGTGAAGCCTATAATTTTCTATATGAATTCCATTATAGTTGGTTGATCATCTCGATCGCATTTGTCGCTTGGAAAATGCTTGAAGGAGCCACCTTCCCAGATATTGAACCATCGGAGTCGTTGGCCACTCGGTTTTTAACCCTGTGGTATAACAATGACATGATGAAGAAATGGCAGTCTAGTGCAGTGTTTCATTTATACTATCAACAATTAAAGGTTGTCATTGAATCATTTCTGCACATGGCACTGCACACCATACACCAGTACAGACCAATAGCAAATTTACACACATATCCTCATTTCATATACATCACTGCATGCCAAGACAAGTAGCAGGAAGAGTTACAGTCATACTACAAGCTAACAGATGAAGACATGGAGCATATTACAAAGGAGTGGTCAGAGGAACTTCTTGTACCTATTGTTGATGCAGACCTCTCTGACACTAACACCATAGGAATCCCCATAGTCACCTAAGTCGAGCATGTCAGACAGTCTAGTGGGACGAAGAAGAAGAAGAAGAAATAGGAAGTCTGGGATATAGAGAGTGACGAGGAGGACAACGCTTCTGAAGATAACAAGTCTGGTTCTCTCGGAGGAGGAGGAGAAGATGAATTCGAATGACAAGGAGGAGGGGATAAAGGAGAAGAGAAAGGAGGAAGCCAAGCTAAACCGCCTGAATACCCCCCTACTCGAATAGTCACACTATAGAAGAGGAAGGTTTCTCCGAAGAAACCTTCAGCCAGGAAGAAGACACGCGCTAATAAGCTCCACTTGGAGGCCACACTCACTGAGGATGACATCATCCTAGTCCATGGATCTATGGAGGACGCTTCTAAGGACATCTTGTAGAGATATAGACAGAATCAAGAGGATATATATGGAAGGATCGAGAGGGAACTAAAGAAAGTACAACAAGTTTTTTGTTTGGCCCCCGCAGTACCCACTGTGCCTTCCTCATCACATGTTGCAGAAGTGGGAGATGAACCAACCCAATTGAGAAGATTGGTAGATGTAATAGAAGCTCAAATTTAGAGAGTCCAAGAAGAGAAGGAGAGGGCTATAGAAGACTTGAATAGAGAGAAAGACGAATTCTTAGCACATTTAAGAGAAACACAGGACAAGGTAGCAGCCCACGAAAACGAGAAAGCATAGCTTCAGGTGAAGCTCCAGGAGGAAAAAGCCTAGCTATAGAGAAAAAAGGAGCAGTTTCTCACAGAGAGGGACATGGTCAAAGAAGTAGTGAGTAAAGCATGTCACTCTATTCTAGGCTTGGAATAGGAGGAGTAAGATTCGGTCGAGGCTCAAGTAGTGAAGCTTGTTGAGACCCTCCAACAGCTTCAAACCAGGATAACAGACTTGGAGGCCCAAATAGTACCGAGCGCCCTGCAGGAGGTGTGTGACGAGAGGGAGGAGACTGCTAAGAACAAACTAATAAGGATAAGAACCCTTTCCTCAAAATGAAAACAACTGAGAAATATTAGCGCACAGACATATGAACACCTCGTCGAGGATCCAGAGCTAAGGAAGCTAGAAGAACAGTTATAGGAGGCACCACAATAGGAATTTTTTATGTAGGCACATATGAAGTTGCTCACTGTGGTAGAAAGAATGAAGAGATCCGAAGAGAAGTACGCAGTACAAAAATAGATCACTGCCCTCAAGGGTAGGGTAATGGAAGTGATGCAAAATCTACAACCTATGTAGGACAAAGCCTGCAAGGTGTTCGAAGAGATTGATGGACAAAGATCGTAATTGGATAAAGTGGTTGCAACAGTAGAATATCGCCTCGAAGGGCCTGTTACAGAGCAGATGATCGAGGAGCTCATTAAGAAGGAGGCTCAAGTGAAGAAACAAGTTGAGGAATCTTGATTTAAGCTTGAGGCCTTCGAAGCATTATTGTCTAGACCTGAGTGACTCAGGATGAATCACAAGTGAGTGTTGGGGGGTTGTTGGCCCTCGACCAAGTTTTGAGGAAACACTGGTCAGATTTAGCCCACTTTTGGACTTCCACACATTGGTCGAAGAGGGAGCATGCAGGCAGAGCAGAGATCATGGATCTCACTTAATTTTTGAGCTATGTGGACCTAGTAAGGGGTTATTAGGGTTTTTGTAATGGGTTATGGGATGTCGACCCATGGGGTTTTCCCATGTTTGGCCCTATAGTAAGGGTTTGTAAAAGTATAAATAAATGAAGAATGTATGGTAGAAGTAGTTTTTGAGAAGTCTTTGGAGCTAAGTGAAAATGGTTCAAGTGGTTTTGTGCAAGGGAATGAATGTTTGTTAAGGCTTTGTGCTTGATAGAGAGTGGCTCTATGCCTTGATCTAGTTTTTGGAAGGAGGATCTAGTGCTTAGCGCATAGATCTTTTGTCTGGTACGAAGCTCGACTCTATGGCTTAATGCACAGGAGTAATTGAATGTAAGATATTGACGAATAATAAAGAGGCGAAGCGTTTGGTAGACGTAGCCCTGCACTGAGGTGAACCACGTACATCTCATGTCTTATGGCTTGCTTTGTGCAATGTTATATCTATTATGTTTTTCTTAGTTCTTAGAGTAGATGTGTAATGAATATGTATGTGTTGCTTAAATGCATTGTTTATGTTAGAATGCTAGATATGATTCAGAGTGCGAAGTGCCAAGTCGTTGAACTGCTTAATATTTGTTGTTATTGCACTAGATTTATCTTAGATATGTTCCGCGATGTTCATAAGGTGAATAAAATAATGTATGTGACTTCCTAAGAATTATCATAATACACTGTGAAGTTTTATTATCATAGATCTATGTCCCAACCTGGTTACAAACACATGTGTCTTGCAACCCCCCCTGCTTCTACCTTGGGGGAGACTTCACCTTCCTTGCATGTGTTTCTGAAAGGGTTGGTAGTCAATATTTTTTTGGTGTGTTGTTAAGCGTTGAGCCTTAGGTCTTCCCCTATTCCAACAGATAATATATTTCTTCATGAATTGAGAAGAAAAAGGACATGTAGCATTGTTTGGCAAAAATTTTAGAATATGCATAATTTTAACAATACGATTGCTTTTACATTTTGTAGAATTAGGGTGCATAAACATATCAGTTCAGTATAAGAATTCATATTCAATAAATGGAAGAAGGAGAGAGATATCACAACCATGATAATGAGGCCAAAGGGGAAAATATCAGTGTTGGTAATGAAAATACATAATCAAATGGGGATATTACAACCATGATAATGAGGCCAAAGGGTAAAATATCAGTGTTGGTAATGAAAAGACATAATCAAATGGGCACGGGAGTAGAGGGGAGAAAGAAACCTTATTAGAGACTGTGAGAATCCTGAAAATAGATGTGCAGAGTTACAAATAAGAAAATGAGAGGTTGATGAGAGAAAAAATCAAATAAATGATCAAGTAATGCAAAGTTTAATTCAATTGCAGAGGAAAACAAATAATGGATCAAACACAAGAAGGGAGGAAGAGGGAAGATATCATGAAAAAGAGATAATTACAGCAGAGCTAGTTATTCAAGAAGTTACAGTAGAACTTGTAGACATCGCTCTCCTCACTCGGCAAGGAAATTTTATGCATCGAAATATTCTATAAGAATCCCATAAGTGTCTCATGTTAGGCACCAAAGAATAAGACATGAATTGGATCGTTTTCAAGGAGAGATGAGGAATCTTAAGCCACCATCCTTTGATGGTGAAAGAGAAAGGGAATATGATGTTGAAGCATGGTTTCTTGGACTCAGGACATATTTCCAATTGCATAACCACTCATCAAACCTAGAAGCCATAATTTCCACATACAATTTACATGGTAATGTGGTGGGATGAACTAAAGCAAGTTGATCACATTAATGAGAATAGGATCACTTGGAAGCAGTTCAAGAAATATATTCTGAAGGAGTACCTTTCTGAGCACTTCTATGAAAAGAAAATGCAGGGGTTCTTTGAAATCGGGTTGGGAAGCATGACCATGGCAGCGTATGGAAATAATTTCTTGGAATTGCTAAAGTATGTGGGGTTTATAAAATACGACAAAGTGAAAATACATAGTTTTTTAAGTGGACTTCCATCCTTTTATAAAGAGAAGATTCAATATGATGAACCCAGGACTTTGATTGAGACCATTAGGAAAGATAAGTACCTGAATGATCAAGGAAAGGGAACATAGTATTTGTAGAAATCTTGGAAGGATAATAAGAAGGAGAAGTTTGACCAGATAAAGAAAATATTCAAACATCCTTTCAATAGAGATAGCCCGAATAAAAATCAGCCAGACCAACCTACTAAAGATGAATCCAAGAGAGAAGAATCCTTGGGGAAAAGGAGAAGATGACCAATCCAATGTTGGGGATGCAAATAATATCACTTGCACAAGTATTTCCCTCACAGAAAAGACAAAGTTAATACCATGCACAACATCCAAGAGGCTACAATAGTAGAAGACATGGGAAAATATATGAAGCCTTAGATGATCGACAAGCAGAGTAGAAATCCAATATGATCGAGGTGGAAGGCAAGATCATTAATCATCATGTTGTTATTTTAATTGATTTAGGATCAATTCATTGTGACATTGATCCTAAAATAGTGTATAGATTATATTTGGAGAAAAGTAAGCTTGAAAAATCAAGTTTCGTTCAACTAGCGAGTGGAACAAAAAAAACGATCAATGAGATGGTAAGAGGTTGTTCCATAAGTTTGAACGAAGTGAATAGTAATGTTGATATAAATATTATACCATTGGGGTCTTATGATATTATAATTGGAATGGATTGGTTGGAAAAGAATCATGTTGTCCTAGATTTTCATAACAAGAAATTTACATGTCTTGATGAAGAAGGAAAGCAGAGCACCATGAAAGGAGTTCCAAGACCCATTTTTACAAGGGATATTTCATCCTTACCACTGAAGAGATTTTTCAGAAAATGATTTCAATTGTATGTATCCCATGTGGAGGAGACAAAAAATAAAAATCGGACAAGCCTTAAATAATTTTCGGTACTACAAGAATTTGAAGATGTATTCCAAGAAATACCAGGATTTCCACCAAAGAGGGAGATAGATTTATCTATTGATTTAGTTCCAGGAGTTTCCTTGGTATCAAAAACACCTTACAGAATGAGTACAACAGAATTAAAAGAATTACTATTGCATTTGTAAGAATTTTTGAAGAAAGGGTACATACATCCAAGTGTTTCAGCTTGGGGAGTACCAATACTCTTTATCCAAAATAAGGATGGAACATTGAGGCTGTGTATTGACTTTCAACAACTGAATAAATCCACTGTGAACAACAAATATCCTCTACCCAAAATTGATGACCTCTTTGATCAGCTAAGAGGGGAAAATATATTTTCTAATATAGACTTGATATTAGGATAGGATCAAGTAAGAATCAAGGAAGAAGACATCCATAAGACATCCATTAGAATCAGGTATGGGAATTATGAATTTTTAGTGGTGCAATTTGGACTATCCAATGCACCAATTGTCTTTATGTGCTTAATGAATGGCATATACATAAATTATTTGGATAAGTTTTTCATAGTATTCCTAGACGACATGCTTATCTATTCTAAGTCAGAGGAAGAGCATGAACATCACCTAAGATTGGTATTGCAAGTGCTGAGGTAACATCAATTGTATGCCAAGTTTAGTAAGTGTTCATTTTACTAATAGCACATCCATTACTTGGGACAAATTATTTCAGAACAAGGTATAGCAGTGGATCCGGAGAAGATTGAAGCCATTAGAGGATGGACAACACATAGGAATATTTTAGAAGTTAGATATTTTATGGGATTAATTGGTTACTACATAAGGTTTATAGCACGGTTCTCTAATATTTGTCATCCCATCACTTCTTTACAAAAGAAGGGAATTAAATTTGAATGGACAATTGAGTGTGAAGAGAACTTTAATTTGTTGAAAGAATTACTTACTAGTGCACTTGTTTTAAAGATTGTTGACCCAAATGAAAATTTTGTGGTATGTATAGATGCATGCAAGGAAGGAATTGGTGGATTCCTCACTCAAAATGGACATGTCATTGGTTATGATTCCAAAAATCTTAAGGAACATGAGAGGAACTATGCCACACATGAATTGGAACTTTCTACCATTATTCATGGATTGAATATGTGGAGGCATTATCTCATGGGGAAGAGATTTGAATTAAGAGCATACCATAGTGGTCTGAAATATCTTTTTGAATATCCAACGTTGAATGCCAGGAAAATGAGATGGCAGGAATTTTTAAGTGAATACGATTTTGACATCAAGCATATCAAAGGAAACGAAAATAAATTTGTTGATGCACTTAGTAGAAGAGTACATATCATGCATGCTACAACCATTAGTATGCATCAATCAGATTTAAAGAGAAGAACTTTAGATGTTGTTGTTACAAATAAACATTACATACATGTAAAAGAAAGCTTACTGTAAGAAAATGTACAATAGAAAATTAAAGAATATGAGATGAGGGAAGATGGATTACTTATGCATAAAAATAGAATTTATGTTCCTAGTTCCGGAGAACATAGAAATTTGGTATTAAAAGAAATGCATAATGTTCCATATGGTAGACATCCTGGTTACCAGGAAACAATTGCAGCGTAAGAAGCCAATTATTTTGGCCATGAATGAAAAAAGATGGTTCTTATTACATTTGCATATGTACGGAATGTCATAGAGTGAAGGTTGAGCATAGGCACCCAGTGGGTTTTCTACAGCCATTACCAATTCTAGAGAAGAAATGGGAAGTGGTAACCATTGATTTTATAACTAAATTACCCAGGAAAACAACACAACATGATTCAATCATGGTGGTGGTTGATAAATTGACAGAGGCTACTCATTTTGTTCCTATAAAAATGACTCATAGAACAACTAGTATTGCAGAAATTTACATGAGGGAGATTGCTAGGTTGCATGGGATACCTAATGAAATTGTTTTAGATAGAGATACAAACTTTAATTCAAATTTATGGAGGGGATTGTTCAAAGGATTTGGTACAAATATGAACTTTATCATAGCATACCATCCATAGTCAAATGGGAAGACAGAAAGAGTCAACCAAGTAATTGAATACATGTTGAGGATGTATGTGATGAATAAGCCTCTAAGTGGAAGGATAACTTGAACTTGTTTGAGTTTTCCTATAATAATGGGTACCAAGATTCATTTAAAATGATCCCATTTGAAGCTTTGTATGGTAGGAAATGCAATACTCCAATGAGTTGGGAAAACCCAACAGATAGAGTGGTACTTGGGCCAAAATTACTCAAGGAAATGGAAGACCGGATGGTTAGAATTAAGTTGAATTTAAAGGTAGCTCAAGATAGACATAAAATTTATGCAAATAAGAATAGGATAGGTAGAGAATTTAAAGTGGGGGAGGATGTGATTTTAAAAGTGAAGCCCAATAAGATCTCTTTGAATTTGGGTAGCTGTACAAAGCTAACAACTAGATTCTATTGTCCATTTGAGATAATTGGTCAGTTCCATACATTCTATAGGGCCAGTTCCATACATTCTTACATTTCCTGCTTCCATGAATGTGCATAATGTATTTCATGTCTCTTTGCTAAAAAAATGTGTACATGATCCTAACCATGTTATTTATTGGCATCTGATTCATGTAGAGACAGAGGGAAACCTTTAGGTCCAGCCAATGGGAATATTGGACAGAAAGGTAAAAATGCTCTGGAATCGAGTTATAGAGATGGTAAAAGTCCAGTGGACCTACTACGGTCCTGAAGATGCTACTTGGGAGAATGAATATGCCATGTGGGCAGAGTACCCACAAGTTTTTGAACAAATTTTGAAATTTTGATTTATGTTTTGTATATGCACTGAGGACAATGTCAAAATAAGGGGGAGGGGAATGTAATACCTGGGTTTTGAGCCCCATATTAAATAATGTATTTTGTTAATTTATGAAAGGCCAGAGTGACCATACAATTAAAAGAGGCCAGTGTTCCTAGGAAATGTAATGTTTTGATCATTATTAATAATAAATGCATCATTAACTACTAGATGGACAAGGAAAAGAGTTATAGGGGGCGATGATTCCACAAGAAAGGGGGTTTGAGGGGCTAAGTATTTATTTTATATTTTATTACCCATTTTTGTTTTAATGGAGATATTAGTTACATCATATTTTTGGGGGAAGGCCGCGTGGTTGTCTAATTCAAAGAAATATATAAACCCATAGTTGGTCTGTTTGGGGGTTCACTCACTCACTCACTCACTAATTGTTCATTTTTCATTGTTCACATTATTCATTTTGTTCTCTCTCCATTTTTTATTTCACTCACTATTCATTCCTCATTCATTTTGATATTGTCTTGGGAAAGAAAAACGAATTGTGGATAGGATCCATGGTTTGGTTGGCAATAATGATTGTTGGTGCATTACAGCCATGAATTAATGTATGTTTGTCTGAGATACATTAGGACCTGTTAAGTTTTTCCCACAACAACAAATCTTGAGATTCCCAGCATGGATATTCTTGACCAGATGCATTGGAGCCCTGGAAGGAGGTGGATATCCTAAAGGTCTCCATGGTAGAGAAGGGGGTCCATTCTCTTGGGTTGTGCAGGCTGGGTAGAAGAGAGTTGGTGTACTTTGGATTGTTTTGTGTGCTGAGAAGCCTATGAGATCTTGAGTGCTGACTAGTTTGGGAATCTGAGTGACACTCTAGAATTGTACTTGTGGATTCATATCCCTGTCTCGGGGGTGACATTGTTTTTGAGACTTATAACATCATTGTCTATGGTTGGGTGGAATGTCCTTGGTCTGTAGCTAGTTGGTGATTCATTTCATTAAAGATAAGTGCTCTCTATCATGTGTTTCTCTTATTATACATTTATTTCCACCGTGTATTGATTAATATCTCTTAGATGTGCATTTTTATGTACCTGATTGTTGGTTATTTATATGCATGGAATGTTTAAATTTTTTTTATACTATAGCATGAATATTGATCTCTATATGCTAATATTCCATGCCTCTTAATTAATTAAAAAATTATCATAATTTGAAATTAGATTAGAAACGAGCTTGAATTAGCATGCCTAGCCTATGGTTGGTTGGGTATGTTAGATTCACCGCCCTAGGATATGCCCACAAATATATGGAATTAACTTCTTCTTTATTCATATTCATCAAGTCATTGTGTTGTGTGCATTACATCAGCGGTGCATATCAAATGAAAAACTATAGTTGAGACTAACTAGTGTCTCACTAAGCTCCACATCTTGTGACCTAACCCTTAGTTACAAATAAAAAACAGACTCATCTCCAAAACTGACTCAATAATAGCTCAACATATCTCAACCAAAAACTCTCTACCCAAAAACTTGATACCAAAAATATGTCTTTAATCATGTTTCTCTAATCATAATCTCCTTAGATCTTACAATACATATTTATACTAAAAAGTAGTATTAAAACCCATTACATCAATGACCAAAACCATAACCCTAAGTGGATTAGGTTTGTCCACATTCCAACTTCATGCGTGTAGTTGATCCATGTCCTTCTTCTTTTCCTTTGACTTTCTGCTTCCTCTCGCTACTTTTCCTTATTCTTCAGTGCGCGCTCCTTTTCTAGTCCCTTCCTAAACTGCTTCCTTAATTGTTGCATTATTCCCAAAAATATCTTGCACCAATAGCTCCCCAAAACTTACATGTGTCTTGTCCCAAGCCACTCAGGAGATGTTTGCATCCTTTACTGGCTTTTCAGGCTCCTGGAATCTTCGTAAAATTTCTTTAGCTCGATTGTTTTCCTATGTTGTATTTTCAGCTATAGAATACATAGTCTATGCAATGATGTGCTCCTTTTTCAATTATTCAATCTCCAAGATAATTTTCCCATTCTCCCCCTTGGTTGTATCAATATCAGTCAACATTTTCTCTACTCTCTCTTATAGTGGCTCTAGTTGAACCTGTCTCGACTGCTTCTCTGCCTCTATGCTCTTCAACTCCGCCTGTAGGTTCTTCAATTCCTACACACTTCTCAACCTATCTTGTATGGTCATCATCTTATTTTTTTTCTTCAAGTACTGCACTGTAGTGTTTACACCTTATTATTTATTGTCTAAGTCTTTCAATCTATCATCCTCCTGTAAACGCGTCCATAACTGTGCACTTCTGTCATATAACTCTATGATTTCCTAGAAGCTTTGCACAATGTTCTCCTTATGATCTATCACCTTCTGTACCATTTTTTATTTGACCTCTGGTAGAGTGCTTGGTTGTAGTAGTTCCATCAACTTTGTGATGTGGCTCTTATAGGCTTCCATAGTTTTCGCTATCTTCTCAATCTTACCCTATGTGGGTATGTTCCCTTCCTGCGCATTGTCTGGGATAGTTTTAAACACTTTGTCTACCCAATTCTCTATATTATCCACATGTTGTTTTATGTCTTACTCATAAACATGCACCTGGTTGAGTGTTATCTTCAGTGTCTAACTTATTTTATTAACCAATTGTAAATTTGTTGCATCTACGTGAGCCCTGGACTGAATCTCCTATGCGAGTCTGACTTGTATTTTATACATCGCCTTCATGGGTACCTTGGGTAGTTCCAAGTCCAAGTGATCTATATCCTTCAACTTCTTCTGCATTGTTTCCTCATCAATCTGTAACTTGTCTTGAGTAATAGGAAAAGTTTCATTCCCTGGCGTTATGATCTGGACTGTCTCCGGGGTTGGAATTGTCTTTTAATGAGAAGTTGGTTATTGCTACACCTTTTCCTTATGACACATTGTAGTTATTTGTAGTTGTTCCAGTGTCTCTTTAACTTCTGTCAACTTATTCATTATCTCTTTCCTTTTCTTCTCAACATCGTCCCACAACTCTCTTGCATGGTCCTACACCTTCTTTATGACCATCTCTACATCATGCTCCATCAATGTAAGTTTAGGGATGCTCTTGTGTGCCTTCATATTCTTTCGATTCCCTCCTATATGAAATATTGTCCTCTTCATGGGAAGTGTCTCTATATTCTCTAATTCATCATGGATGTCCATGTCTAGTAGACTCCCTCCTACTAGTCCCTCTTACATAGGAACATTCACATCCTTCTGCACTTCTCCATTACTTTCCTTCTACGCTCCTCCATTTCTTACTTATGCACAATCCTTATCTTGCATTGAAGGTTTTGGAATGGGGTTCTTCTGTGTTGGTTTCCTAATTGTTGTGCTCCCCCTTGTTTCCTTCACGCACTCTATTGTCTTTCGTGTATTCATTGTTGGACTATTTGTATTTTGCGATGAACTGCCTTTTGCTTGTTGCTTATCTTTTTATCCCTTCTTGGAAACTATTGTTACACTCCATTCTTCATGATAGTCTTTCATGGATCATTGTACCTCTTCTATTGTCACACAGTATCTTAGTTGTAATCATTCCTTTGTGGGGTCCCTTATTTCCTTGATCCACATATTTAGTCTAGAAGCCTTGAAATATGCTATGCCTTGATGCTCTTCCACCACTTCTAGTGGTATTATCCATGTGTTCGCTATATTTTCTTGCATCTTGTCATAATACATGGAACATATACTAGAATTTTCCTTTGTTTTGCATCTGAGTTGTTCCATAAAGGAGTATACATTGATGTGATGTGCGACACTTTCTTGGCCTTGGGTAAAATCCATTATATTTGGGTTCTCCCCAACACAACAAAACTATCAGTATTAGCAACCATGCATAATGGAACTCTGGTCAAAGATATTATGTCAGGATCCGATCCTAACTCATCTCCATAGGTCATTAGTTAGTAGGATATGTTTTCTATTTAATAAAGGTTGATGTTAGTTAGTAAGGCCTAATAAATAAAGAAGAATAAGTCAATGTAAGAAGACCTAATAGAAGCTTCTTCTTCTAGAAATATCTTCCTCTAGAAGTTTCCTTAGAAGGTAGAATTAATATAAATAACAGTAGGAGGAATTGGATATATTCTCTTGGAGATTATTGTAATAGATCTCTTCTCCGCTAGAGGTTTTCCCCTCGAAGAGGCAAGTGAACATTGCTATCATAATAAATTTTCTCTTCTTGGTGATTATTCTTATGTTATTCTAGTGTTCTTCTATTATTTTTCTAGATATATCATTATTATTCTATCATTTCCTGCTAGATATTTTATGTTTTACATAATATATTGTGTCAGGAATAATGCAAGTGGTATCATAACTCTTTCTAGGGAAAGACTTGTGGGATAAAAAAATTCAGGGTAGAGATGTATTCTGACATTTTTAAGCTACATAAATTTGTCATTACACTCATAAACCCAAGGTCGGGGAGTCATACACACAGGAAATAAAAGTGGTTATTAAGCGCACATATGTTGTCCACCCATGTAACCCCTTGTTGGTACCCCTTCGAGTGGTAGCACATCAGACATCACCTATATACAGATCAGCCTAGGAATCTTGAATACCACTAGATAAACTGATCAGCCACCTGACTACTATAGTGCCATGGAGAACAACACTCGGGAAGTGATTCTCTAGTATATGGGTAGTTGTGTAGTACGTCTAAGGGTACGCCTATCCTCCTTAGTTAGTTCCCTAAGATATTGGGTCGATTATTACTGTTGGACCCCGCACGTATATAAGACAACTATAGCAAAGGGAAAACCCTTGGCTACATATTTCTTGCAAACCCTAACCCTTGGGAACATAACAGAGAAATAAAAGACAAGATATATTGCAGCGTGACCTTGTCGTCTGCATTCGGGTTGTGAAATTACTACATCTTTTGTCTTGTCAATAATTTGGGCATTTTGAGGGCTTATATGATGAATTCTTCCTTGAATGTTTCATTCATAGTCTAAAAGAAGCTATCAAGGCTCATGTGAACATGTATCATCCTACTACTTGGTTGCAGGCATTTCAATTAGCCAAGGAAGTTGAGAACATTCTCAAGGAACCATCCATGAAGGCTTTATTTACCAACCATCCTCACCCAGGGGATACACCTGCTCCAAACCAAAATTTGAAGGTCCAAAAGGTCTGTCCCACAGAAATGGAAGAATGTCGCAACAGAGGCCTTTTCTACTAATGTGATGAAAAGTATGCACCAAGGCATTAATGTAGAGAACAAACGTTATTCCAGATGGATGCCTTAGCTTCCTTTTCCTATGACGACATCCCATCATATGAGGTTTTAGGCCAAGAGGCGTCTCAACCAGGGGATCTTGTTGAAGATCCAGTTGTCACACTGATGGAATCTGTGGACCTAGTCATCTGGCTTCATGCACTCTTAAGGATTTTTGCCCCATAGATGTTGAATATCAAGGGCTACATTAAACATAAGTCATTTATGGTGTTGATTGATAGTGGTAGCACCAATAATTGTATTCAGTACAAGATCACTAATGGGATCCATTTCTTCATCCTCCCTATTTATAATTTTTAAATCCTCATCATGAATGGTGGTACTATGAAGTGTGGGAAGCATTGTGAGGATGTCAAACTCCAAATGAGTGATTACCATCTGAAAACCCACATGTTCTCTATTTCCATGGGTGGTTTTGATATTATATTAGGCATGGAATGGCTTTGCACCATGGCATCGATCATAATGGATTGTCAAGAATTATATATGATCTTCACCCAAGAAGCTCACCCCTATACACTCAGGGGTCTCCAATTGGGCTCTCCTTAAATCATCATCTCTCACAGGATGGAAAAACTCTTGAAGAAAGGATACCATGGTGTGATTTCTCAATTTAATGTCATCTAGGTCATTGAAGAGGCCTCTCAGGTAGCTCCTCCTATCCTGCAACTCATCTTGGAAAAATACACCAATATCTTTGAGATTCCTACAACCTTACCTCCTTCTAGGGGTGAGCATGATCATATCATCCATCTCCTTCTGATAAGTCAACCCCCCAATGTACGTCCCTACAGTTATCCCTTTTCTTAGAAAAATGAAATAGAAAATATGGTACAAAAATTACTATAGGTAGGGGTAATTCTCCCTAGTACTAGCCCATATTCTTCCCCAGTGGTCATGGTTTTAAAGAAAGAAGGTACTTGGTGCATGTGCCCTGATTTTCATGCCCTAAAAACATTGACCATCAAATATTAATTTCCCATTCTTTTCATTGATGATTTGTTAGATGAACTCCAAGGTGCATGTGCTATCACCAAATTAGACCCTTGCTCCAATTATCACCAAACCTAGATGAAGGAGGAACATTTTTCGAAGACTTCTTTCAGAACTCATAAGGGACATTATGAATTCTTGGTCATGCCTTTTGGCCTTTGCAATGCTCCATCCACCTTCCAAAGTCTCATGAATAAGCTATTGAAACCTTACCTTCATAATGTTTTCTTGGTTTTCTTTTACGACATCATCATTTATATCCGCACCTGGGATAGCCATCTTCTTCATGTGGACAAATACCTTCACTTGTTGCAGGAAAACCATTTTTTTTTCAAAAAGATCAAATGTTCATTTGGTGCCAACAAACTGGAATAATTGGGGCACATTGTCAGTAGAGATGGGGTAAAATTGGACCCAAAAACATACAAGCTATGAAATAATGGCCACGCCCAATGACCTTAAAGCGCCTAAGGGGATTTATTTGTCTCATCAGCTATTATAGTAAATTTTTCAACCATTATGGAAACATTGCTAAGCCCTTGGCTGACCTCCTTAAGAAGAATGCATTTCATTGGAAACCTGTTGTTGAGAAATCCTTCACATAGTTAAATAGGGCAATGTGTACCACCCATGTCCTAGTAGCTCCTGACTTCAAAAACACCTTTGTGGTGGAATCATATGCTTCATGAACAAGTATAGGTGAATTTCTCACCCAAGATGATCAACCCTTGTCATTTACTATCCAATAATCGATTTATCGCAATCTAGGTCGATCTACATATGAAAAAGATATGATGGCCACTCCCCATGTGGTGCACACCTAGCGACCATATATCTTGGGAGATCATTTTCAGATTAAAAAAGATCACCATAGTTTGAAATATTTTTTGGAGCATCGATTATATGTAAGTTTTAAACCTCTGAAGTAAAACAATGCATATAGATTCTTAAGAAAAACATAAATTAATCAATGGCTCATACACATAGTACACAAAGATTTGCGCTGGAAACCCGTAACCAAGAGAAAACCAGTCTTCCTTGGTGTTGCACCATTCAAATCTTCATTGTATTAATTTCACCATTCATCATACAATATATACAATGTTTTAGGTATTCTGTAGCTACAAAAACCATAATCCCTTAATCCGAGATTAATTTAAAAAACCGCTAAAAATAGAAAAATCAGCTAAAAATAGAAAAAACCACCCAAAAATAAATTTTGGGGCACTGCCCTGAAGCTGAACGTTGC
>SNQJ01S0021729.1:49297-60713 GCA_010110895.2 Picea sitchensis | reverse complement strand
CCGACGCACACGACACAAAGAGCGAAGGAAGTTGGAATCGTCAGACACAGTTGTCGAATCTGACGTGCCCACACACACACATGAAAAGAATATAACACATACCCAACATTATCACCCCTAGAACAAAATAAGTGGCTAACAAGAATGTTGGGTTATGATTATGAAATCATCTACAAAAAGGGAAAATATAACATAGTAGCAGATGCATTGTCTAGACAACATGAGGAGGATAGATCCATCTTTTCTTTATCCTTACAGGTCCCTAATTGGATTGAAGAAGTGTTAAAAGAGTGTCTAACACACCAAACTACCTCCATATTAATCCAGCGTCTTCACGACGACCCTAGTCCTCCCGCTGGCTACACTTGGTAGGACAATATTCTTTGATATAAATCTCTTGGTTCTCTCACCCTCTTCAGCATTCAATCCCAGGCTCTTAAATGAGTTGCAATCCTAAGTTATAACCAATCATTCAGGCTTCCAAAAGACATATGATCGTGCTCATTGTTCATTTTTTTGGGAAGGAATGAAGAAGGATTACTTCAATTTGTCACAGATGTGAGGTGTGCCAATGTAATAAAGGTGAAACGATCAAGTTTCTAGGCATCCTACAATCCTTACCCATTCTAGCTTCTCTATGGACAAAAATATCCATGGATTTTATAGTGGGCCTTCCTAAAGCCGGGAACATGTCTATCATCATGGTGGTGGTTGATCGCCTCTCCAAGTATGCTCATTTTTGTCTCTTACCTCACCCTTTCACACCGACACTTGTATCACAAGCAAGGATGATTTTAAGGATGGAAATTTATTTTAGAATGTAGAAACCTTGGCGAATCTTACTAATCCTTCATATGCCAACTATAAATGTTTGGCGATAGTTTTGTAAAAATATTTAAATTTCTAAGGAATTTATATAGTTTTTATAAAATTTTGGCGATTTTTAAGTTAAAATAATTTTATCATGTAGAATTTGGGCGAATCATTTTTAAAATAGCGAATTTTGTTTTTTTCAAAACCATGGAAAATTAGCCCATGAGCGAAATTTAGCCCCTAAAATCATCCCTGATCACAAGTAGCTTTGATAATATTTTCAAACTACATAGCATGCCAACATCTATTGTCTTTGATCATGACCCAAATTTCACTAGAACATTTTGGCAAGAGTTGTTTAAATTGCAAGGCACTCAACTAAACACTTATCAGCCCCACTTTGACAGCCAAAAATAAGTAGTTAAAATATGTTTGGAAACCTACTTGCATTGTTTTTCTTCATACAAACAACACTAGTGGGTGCAGTGTCTTCCTTTGGAATAATGGTGGTACAATACTTCATATCATACGGCCACTAAAATGACCCCATATGAAGTGATGTATGGCCAAAGGTCACCAAAATTAATTACTTATCTTCCTGGCACATCCAAGGTCGAATCTATTAATACAATTTTGCAAGGTCATACAACCACTCTAGAGGCTCGAAAGAATAACCTCCACATGGCCCAAAATCGCATGAAGCAACATTCATACTAGCATCGTTCAAAAAGGGTTTTTCAGGAAGGTGATTAGGTGTTTCTGAGGCTCCAATATTACAAGAAAACATCTCTTAAAGCTCAACGACATCAAAAATTGGTACCTAGGCTTTATGGACCCTACCATATCATCAAGAACATTGGTTCTGTGGATTACAAATTGGCGCTTCCTACTATTTCAAAAATCCATCTGATGTTCCATGTTTCTTGTCTGAAGAAAGTGGTGGGACAGAATTGCACAGTCCAAATAATGTTGTCGGGATTAGATGAAGAAGGTTCCATGTGGCTCCAACCAAAATAATTCCTCAATAACCATGAACGTCGGTTGCATGGCCACACTATCAGAGAAGTTTTGATCAAGTGGAAGGAAACATCACCAGAGGAGGTGACCTGGGAACCCATGACTATACTTAAACAATTTTTGCACTTGCATCCTTGAGGACAAGGTTGATTTTGAAGGGGGAGGGCATGTTGGGATCCAATCCTAACCCCTCTCCATGGGCCATTAGTTAGTAGGATATGTTTTCTATTTAATAAAGGATGACATTAGTTAATAAGGCCTAATAAATAAAGAAGAATAAGTTAATGTAAGAAGACCTAATATAAGCTTTCGCTTCTAGAAAGATCTTCCTCTAGAAGTTTTCTTTAGAAGGTAGAATTAGTATAAATAAGAGTAGGATGTGTTGGATATCTTGTCTTGGAGATTATTGTAATAGATATTTTCTCTGATGGAGGTTTCCCCCTTGAAAACGCAAGTGAACATTTCTATCATAATAAAGTTGTTCTTCCTGGTGATTATTATGGTGTTATTATGGTGCTCTTTTGTTAATTTTCTAGATATATCATTATTATTCTATCATTTCCTGCTAGATATTTTATGCTCTACATAATATATTGTATTATGAATATTGAATCTTGTGTATCCTTACAGTCATCCAAAAATAAGTTCAGTAAGTATGGGATCCAACTGATTAGAGTCCCCTTCCCACACTATGCAACTACTACTATCACTCCTATAGGTGTTTCTTCCTTGCGAAATTTCCTTAGAATTTTGAAATTCATTAAATTTGTTTCTAATCTCATCGCAAGTTCACTAATTCTATTAATTATAATTCCTTGGACCCTCTCTCATTACCATATGTATTCTTCATTTCCTCTTCCATGGATTTCTCCTTTGTATTGTCACCTAAATATTGCATTGTATTTTCTACATCTATTGGCATACCTGTAATTTCTACAATTAGAGCTACATATATCGATATTGGTATGTTCATCCTTATAATTCCTCCATGCACCAATGTCAGTAATTGTTTGACGCAGTTGTTTACATAATTATCCCATCCAAAATGAGGGATTTATAACAAGTTCATTATCCCTTTGTTATACAACCTTGCTATCGAGTACTTTGGTTCCAAAATTGGAACTCCTGATGAACTTGTTACTTTTCTCTCCATATAAACTTGTGGCATAAACTCAGGGAAATTTTCTCTGTCTATTAAATCATGGTCTGAATACTTCAATTTTTCAACACATCCTAATATATCAGGAAGGATCATGACTCCTTCGGATATGCACAGTAGTGTTAGTGTTGTTTCCTTCTTTTTGTATGGCAATCTCTATATTGTTTGGTTTCCCCTTTTATTTCATGTCATTTTCGATGGCCCTACTTCTTAGTGTGTATCATCTTCTTCCTCTGGGTTAGAATTTTCCGTATCAGTGACATATTATACCTGAACATATTCTTCCTTCTACTGTGTTGTTTTTGTGACATGTTGTTGCGCTTCTTTAGCCTGTCCTCTAGGATCATATTATTATCTTCTCTTATTATACTCCCCACTTATCTGTTGCAGTTCTCTTAGTCCAAGCTCTTGTGTATTTTTCTACTCTATGGTAGGATTTTGTTCTTCAGCGCTCAGATCCACATCCATTTTCTCAGTCACTGGTTCCATCTCTTTGACAATGATTGGACTAACTGGTTCAATGGCAAGTGATAGGATCACATCCACATCAACGACTCCTTCTCATTGAATAGGGTTTTCTTCTTCGACTATTACTTTCTCATGTGGCGATACCATGGTGCTACATGTTTTTCTTGCATTTATGTTGGGTGCTTCGACCATCAATGGCACCATTCTTCTAAATCCTCCAAAATTTTCTATGAATCCTCACTGAATACTTCTCAACATCACCTTGGCAACACTTGTTTGCACTAAGTTTCCGCTCCTTAGCTCTCATTTTCTCACGTTCACAATGAGTCTTCCCTTGCAAGTTTTCTTCTTTTATAAGTCCCATCATAAATTCTTTGATGCACTTGTACCTTTTTGACCACTTTTTTTTTTCTTTTCTCGATCGATTTTTGTCTCGTCACGGTGTGTTTTATCTCTTGTCACCTTTTTGTGGAATACAATGTCATCTTGTTCTGTCACACCACTTAGTGTATGTTGTGTATGGAATCATCCAACTTCCTGTCTACCACTTATCTATCTACTTCATTTTTGTATTTTTCTTCTTTTTCCAGTTTTTTCTTCCTTTTTCTTCATTTACTCATTTTTCTTTTCTTTTTCTTCTTTTGGCCATTTTTTCTTCTTTTTCTACTTTTTTTCCATTTTTTTTCTTCTTTTAACTCCTATTATGTACAACTCTAATTTTATGCATTGCAACTACTGAGGGTTACTAGGTCAATTGTTCCTATACAGTTTCATTCGACTACCATTCACCAATCCTTGCATCTCCTTTCTTTCTAAATCTTGTATTTTCACAACACCTCCATCTATGAAAGAATTTATCTCATATGGCCTTAGCCAATGCATCATGATCTTCTCTAGGTGCTGCAAATATTTACTTTCATAGAGGAGAACTAGATCTCCTTCCTTAAAGTTTTTCTTCTTGATATGTCTATCATGCCAAGATTTGTCCTTTGCTTTTTGTATTTCCTGATGGAAACCAACCATAATCTTATCTTCTTCAAGTTCCATAAGTTGAGCCAATATTTCTTGAGATGTGCCTCTTTTTGTCATGTTTGTAATTGTTTCAATGTGCATATTAGGTATCAAATACTCCAAAGGTACTATTGCTTCATGTCCATACACCAATATGAAAGGTGTATGCCCTGTAAATGTTGGTTTTGGAGGCTGATTATCTTCCTAATTCATAGATTTTTTTTTCCAGTCATGTTTATACCCCATGAAGATTGTAACCCCAGAATACTATACACCTCTCCAAACAGGGGGGTTGCATGGGGGGATTTCCCCCCCGCGGAGACTGGGGGAAATAAGGCCCCTATTAGGAGTTAGAGGGACAACGTTCCTCGATGGGGCTTTGGGGGAAAAGCCCCTATTACGAGGGAACAAATCTCTATGGTTAGGGTAAACCACAATAGACAGATATGACTACAGAAATCAACTCTATCCCAAAAACATGCTATATAAACCAATATTCAAGTGAGATAAGAAAGAGGCCTACCTCGTCTATATGTTCGATGATGTCCACCATTGAGCACTTTGACCCAAATCTTTATACCTGCAACAATTTCTCAACAAGCAAGAAAATCAATCATATGGTGATGATATAAAAGGTTAGCACATTAGATAGCATAATCCATTAATATACATAACAAAGACGCTTATGGATAATAAATCATATATTTGCAAGATATAAATTGGACAGGAAAGGAATATTTCTATTAATAAATGATCAACAGAAGTGAAAACATTACAGAATTCGATGTCGGCATGGTTCAGAATTGAGAATCTAAGTTCCTTCCAGCTGGGCCTCCACCACTTCAATCCTCCACCAAAGGAAAGCTCATAGAATGGAGACAATGGGGTTCTCCATCAATAAGGGAAGAGCTTGGGGACTGAACATTGTGCTCAGACTTAAAGGAAAAATGGATGCAGACTCAATATGGAGTAATAATTTCTCCAGAGTAACTTTGTTCTCAAAGTTGAATTATTTCCTCCTCTTTTCCAGAACTCGGAATTGGCCCATTTATAGGCTTCAAATGGAACTAAAGGACTGAGTCGGAATGTTTCTATTATATGGAAGGCCAAGGATAAGAGATCTCTTGTCGTGACCTAGAAACCCGACATTTAATTTTTATTTTTTGATACAAATCCCGATGTGCACGGGTTGTAGTAGAGAAACCTACGTATACATATGTTGTATAGTGGGAAAGGTGCGTACATGTGGAAAAATATGTATTTTTAGCTATGGATTTATCAAACAAGGATGATAATTCTGCATAGGGAAATGGAAAAAGGCCTTCTGTGCAAGATTCCATAGGGTGAGGAAAATCTTGCTATAACAGCCCCCGAAGGAAAAATTGCCTTGTAAATGTATATTGTAATTTCATAGTAAATATAGACCATTCATTATAAGGTCATAGATCTGACAGTAGAGGTTATGATAGGGTTTTTTTCCCTATAAGGAAACCCTCTTTTATGAGGTAATTTTATTGCAGCTATGTATTATTGTGCATATTGTATTCTGAGAGAGGAGTCTTTGAGAGAAAAAAGAGGAAGTTACAGTGGGTGTGTTGTAGGTTGTATCTCTTTATTTGTTGGATAATAATAAAGGAAGGACCTGACAATTTCTTTGGTGGATGTAGCCCTCACTAGGTGAACCACACATACCTTTGTCTATATTGTATTGTGTATCTTATGTGTTTTGTTTCTGCATTTGTCTTTTTTTATTTCTCTGTGATCGTATTTTTCTAAAACCGGTATCAAAGAAAAAGGTAACTCGTAAGAAAAGAGGGTTCCTAGTTTGAGTGGAAGCAATGGAGGAAGATGGAAAGTTTAGGGTCGATAAATTTAACAGCCAAAACTACCAGTTATGGAAGATGTAGATGGAAGATTATTTATATCAGAAGGATCTATTCCTACCATTGGATGGAATAGAAAAGAAGCCGACGATCGTGAAGGATGAAGAATGGGAGGTTCAACATAGTTACCGACTTAATGAGAGTTGTGACATCAAAACGATAACTCTAGCCCAAAAAACCCATATTGTTTCATAAAAAACATCAAAATCAACCCCCAAATCAAAAAGTGGTGCTACTAGTAGCACCATTTTTTTAAACGGGGTCAAAATTACAACATTTTTCAAACATGGCCTTCAAAACGTAGACAGTAGCTCAGAAAAACCTTAAAAACAACACCTAAAAAAAGATGATTTTGAAAAAAAAAAATCTTTTCAAAACGTTAAAATTTAAGATCATTTGAAATCATATTTTTATCACTTGGTACCAATAAAACCAAAACCTCAAAATCATCCATTAGATTGAAAAGTATTTCTACCGGTAGCACCCATTCCAAAATTGGGGTATGAAAATGACACATTTTTATAATGTGGTAAAATAACTCATCATTACTATAAACAAAATCATAAAATCAACCCTTAAATGTTTACTTTTTAAATCTTATTATCACGCAAAGCACAAGGTAATACATAATTCCATGAAAATATCACAATATACTTTAAAAATTCAACGTCACTTTTTAATATATTTTTTTACTTATAATAATAAAAAAACAAACACAAGTTACATTGAATGAAACATAAATAATTTCTTAAAATCATTGTTATATTGTTCATATTCAAAACATATGAGCTAAGAAATTTTATTATATTATCCATAATAAAAAACATATCATTCATAAAACATAAAAAAAAATATTCATAACTTCATGTAAGATCATATGTAAGTTCAATGCTCATTTCTAGTTACCATACAACCATCATATGGATAAAAAATGCATAAAATGTTTCATACACTTATTCAGATTGACTCATGGTTTCTAAAATACCATCAGAGTCTACATTATCTTTAGATGAATGTTTGGATGAAAATGTAGATGATCCATACTCTTCTTTATTTTCGATGAACACATCATCTGAGTCTATATGCATTCCCAACATTTCATATGCCAACTGCCTTTTAGATCTACGACTAGGTTCAACAGACTCCCATCTTGCATTTATTTATTTTGGCAGCAACCTCTAGATAATATATGTTGTCTTGGAGCGAAGAGTTCTTCTCTTTGTCAAATTTAAGTCTTAAACAAGTATGTCAACATCATCGAATTTTAAGAGGTTAGTGTGACGACCAGTTGTATTTTGACCCTTTCTTTTTCTCTTTCTATTGACATGTTTCTCAACCACCATCTATGGCTTGTACACACCATTGAATGAGTGTGTACTTGTTGCATACCAATGCACTTCAATTGCAATAACATCATCATTTTCTTTCTCAATATTTATAACCTTTCCTATCTAGAATGGATAACCATGTGGATTGATGCAAGAGCATCACTAGCAAAGTATGCGTGAGAGACAGTCGGGCACACTACCCCGTATTTTGAAATATTTTGAATTCCAAAGATCAGTGTATTAATGTAATATCTGACAAAGATGTTTTGAGTTATGAACATCTTTAATGATCGGAGGTTGAGCCATCATGTGATATTGATGGGGTATGTATTTTTCTTTAATGTGAAGGATCGCATCACAAATTTGGAGCGTTCACTCTTATCTGTCTGACTTGATATTTATTGTAATAAATATTTAGTAGTTGAAAGCTTTTATTTTCGATAGGATAGATCAGAGTAGTTGGAGGGAAGAACTCAAAGAGTCCCTTGGTATAAATCTTTGTATTTTTGTCAAGAAGAGGCTATTGAATCCAATGTATAGATTTTCATTGTAGTCAAGAGTTGGGAGCTACAGAGAAATAGTGTATGAATGTATTTAAAGTTCAGTTGAATGAATATAGCAGAGGAATATTGTTCCAAATGTGTGTTATTATCTTGTCTATCTGAATGAATGAATGTTAGACTTTCTCTTTATTTTAAATTCTCTATTATTTCTTGTTCTTGTATCCACAAATGTGTTACAATATTGAGTGAATGAATCTATGTGAATATTGAATAATTTTCAATTGTTTCTCCTCTACAAGCTAGGGAAAGGAATGCATAGCGTCCGCAAGGAGTGTGTTGACAGAGTCTGTTTTGACTCGAAGCTCAGAAGAGATAGCGATAACTTGTATGTGCAAGAAGTGCATCGATGTCCGTAAGGAGTGCATGACAGAGTTTTCAGAATCGAAAACGTAGGAGGAGTAACGTGATTTTAGTCATAGAAGATAGAAGCGATTGGAGAACAGTCACAAGGAGTGTGAAATCATCCACAAAGGAGTTGATTGTGGAAGAGAGCCCATTGCAAGGTGTGCACAGGTCAGGATTTCGACTAAGTATCAAGGAGAGTGTTCAGAGGAACAAGAGAAAATCAAAGAATTAAATATCAGGAGGGGGAGCGGTGGAAAATCTTCAAGGACAAGTCCCTAAATTCTACACTAAAATCAGTGGACAAGATTCATTCCGGAGGGAGATGAATGATTCCAGTTCCTCATATCAGGGAGAGATACATGGAGGATAGCCATAAGGTGTTTCGACACTTCAAATTTTGGAAAGTTTGAAGGCTTGATGGAAGCAGACTCACAAAGTTTGAAGTCGCGATTTGATGCCAGTCGTTGATCGCGAGAAGAGCACGTCGCAGCGGATTAAGGAATCTAGGATTCGGAAGTTCAGAAGTTCATGGGAGACATACCTAGAGTTTCATGAAGTCATGAAACTTGAACCATAGTGGGACCATAAAATCCAAGGAGATACGTGGCGGACGTCTGGATATACAGAGAAGCGTGCTTCAGAAGAAGTTTAAGGAAGAGCTTGGGATATCCCTGAAGTCCTAATCATGAAGGGATAGACCCATGGTCATAGTCATGGTCACTTGGAGGAAAAAGGGGCCTGTGTAATCATAGTGGGTTTGGGTAACCACAGGGACCCAAATATTTGCTCCAAATTAGTACTTCGAACGATCGAAGACCGGGAGGTCGAGCAACCCTTTGGAGGGAAGAGGGTTTGCGCCATGGATCTCCAGTCGCTAAAACTGCAATCATACTACCCTCCTTAAAATATTGTATTGAACCCATGTAAAGGTCTTCTATGGCTTCACGTTGTGCATATGACCTTCACAAACCAATATACATTTCTCTTTCCTCTGCTTGTGTAAACTCAATAGCACCTTGAGATTCTTGTTGAACTTCAACAATGTTTGTTTCTTCAGATTCGTTTGGCATATTTTGTGCCCAATGAAATTGAGTCCTCAACATTGTATCTTCATTTGTTGATCTTGAAATTATGTCACTTTGAGTATTCAAGAAATACTCCCACCAAACAGAATCAACAACATTAAAGTACGCATATGTATCCTTAATGGAATTTTTTATTTCTTACAAGAATTTAGAATAATCTACATCTCTATTACACCTCCATGCACTATGGATTTCAACAACTGGTTGTAAAAATAATAACTTTGATGCAAAAATTGGATGATCTGAAATGAACTTCAAAAGTGATAACCCTGATGAATGCCCCCATTCTGTAGTATTTGAATACTACTTTCCTCATATAATTGTTTTCCCATCAATTGTTTTGAACAAAATTGATGTTGGAAGATAATATGATTAATCTTCTCAATACATTTTTCTTCACAATGCGATCCCTGAATAAATCTTTGCCTGTCAATAGTTTATTCTAATATATGACAAACATGCTCTAGAATGTATTCTTTCTTAATACATTGAATCAATGATGGTAGACTTCCAACATTTTTTCTCTTCAATGTTACTGAAAAACGACTAAACATTTGATCAATATGATCATGAGTGTGTCCAAAAAGAAGGAAACCAACTTTCACCTTTTGAAAGATTCCCATTTCAACAAGCATGCTTAGATATCCAAACACAATTTGTTTTTTTATTTTCACGACTAGTGTTGTCCAATTGTATATACAAAAATTGAGGAAAATTTATCGAACAATGAGTGAGCACATGATGAATTATGGTGATGGTCATATTTGCATCATTATGAATATTTGGAGCTGTGAATTAAACCCTTGGACACATTTTTCCATTGAAAACCATACAACCAACCAAGTGAAACTGAATGGAATTCTCTTCCTATAAACTTTGGGGTGTACAGACAAAATGTGGTAGAAGTGTTTTCTTCTATTCCATGCCATCAATTATCATACCTAAATATTTGTTTGGAGCATCATAACACTTCTTCCGATGTTTGTACAACTTTTTTCTTTCACTTAATTTTGGATTCTGATGTTCTTGAAGTACTTTGACTATGGAATCTGCACATGAAATAAAATGAAAATATTGATCATATGTTTTCATAGTTGATAACTATTCAATTAAAAAAAAAAATAGTAAATACATACCTCTTTCTACCCCTTCAGATTTATCTCTTCTTGATTTAAGAGTAGCACATATACTACAAATACCCATCCTTGACTTATTAGGAATACAGACATTGTTGAATTGTTTCTTCCATATTCTTGCAAAATATGCATATGTAATAAAATTACCATTTCCTTCAACACTTTCAAGATATCCTTTGTACAAGTTGTATATTTCCCTCCTTGAAAAATTATCTAGAATATGTATTGTGTCTCTATCTAACATACACTCTCCATGTTTGAAAAATAAATCACGCATCCATGACAATGTAGTGTTTGTGAATGGCCCACTCTCTCGTCCATGATGTAATTTTGAATAAAATGATGGATCTTTTTCCAAACGTTTTCTATATTCGTGATAGACAAAGATTACCTATTGAGTGAATTTTTTTGAAATCCTTTCTGCAAAGTAAAATATTCCCAATGCGATAATCATATCCTATATTGGTGGATATCATGCACCCCATCAAACATGAATTTTGCATGCTCTTATTCATTGAAAAATATGTCTTCCTCTTATTCAAGGAATACATGTAGTCCATGCTTTTCAAACAATTATTTTGACAACATTCACTTGAAATCAATTCACT
>SNQJ01S0021729.1:18877-29713 GCA_010110895.2 Picea sitchensis | reverse complement strand
TGCTTATACATTGGATTCAACCTATAGGGTCTCTATCTTATTCGTCTGGAATTTGGATTCAAATGGATCTTCATTTCTTCAAGTTCTCCTACTACCCCTTTCATATCTAGAAATTTTGTTGGAAATAGGTCATTGTACTTGCACAATAACTTTGTTATTCTTTCTACTGTTTGGTTATCCCAATAGTCCCCAATATTAGTAATATTCGAATTCTCTTTTTTTATAATATTTACCTTATTTATCTTTAGTGGTGCAGCAAAATCCTCTCACTCTTACTTTGGACCTTCTACTTCTCTATCCTTTTCAACTTTTGTAATCTGAATATCACACGGGTTTTCTTATGATGGGTCATCTTCTGCAACATGATACAAATGTAGCAATTGTTTGACTATTTGTCTCTTCTAGTTCTAATAAGTTGTTATAATTTCAACTTCTGGTTCTTCAAAGATTTTATCTCTTACCAACTTTAGTGTTGTATTTATAGCTAGATTCTCATGCTCAAATGCAAAGGTGATCACAAAATTATGTTGCAACTCTTCCCAATTTACAGTTTATCAGCGTAGTTCCAATTCTCTATACCAATTTCTTGGGATTCCTTCCAATGTATGAATAAAGTGATGTGGATGCTCCTCTAGTGGTACCAATATCCATTAGGTTATGCATTTGTCTATCTTTTCTTTGGGTTGTCCAATTCCATCATAATTCTCCACATATATATTCTCTCATTCTACACCAAATCTTATGCGTAGTAATCTTTTGCATTGATACCAATTCTGAATATTCTCCTTATGATCAACCCACCAACATGCAGGTGTATATTTCAAAGAAATATACAAAACTGGTAACCTCTGACTTTCAAAAACTTCTAACTCAGAATTTGTTAAAAATTCTTCTAAATCATTTTGACCATAAAAAGTAGGAGGTTCTCTTACTTCTGTACTAACCCATCTTAGTGTGCACATCATTGTTGCACATCTTCTAGTGGATAAATCATGCAATCGTTGTTGTCAATTATCTATTCCTATGTCAGAGTATGAAGCACATGAACTATTGCTTCTCCAGCTAAGCATTCCATCTGTTGTTGGGTTAACATAATCTTCCTCTCGCGTAGTAGTTCTATACAACTCGTTTATGTATTCTCTAAGAAAAATATGTGTTTCAAGTTCAACATATAGTCCTCCTTCTGAATGATCTAGTCGAACTCTATTCTCTCCTGATTCAAATATCATTTTCCTGGTCTTCAAGTTGATAATATCCTGATTGTGAAAATCTCAATCTAGTCCTAAAAATGTTAGATAAGGTCTAGTAGTATCTACTATATCAATCACCCCGAAGTCTGTCGTAGTGTGCACACCATCTAAATCCACCAATATGCCTTTCAACCTACCAATTGGTACCACTCTATGTTGATTTTCTATCTTCAAATGAAAAGGTGAATATCCCAGTCTGGGTTCCCCCATGGCTTCCCATGTTTTCTTAGGCATAACATTTACTTCATACCCCATATCTAATATGATATCACCCATGTTAAAATATCCAATTTTTGCATTCAATTTGAAATCCCTACTTGTTCTTCTCTTCTTATAGACCTGATTAACTATCTTCTATTCTAGTTTTATTTCTTCTCCAGAATTGTACTTTTATAACATACTTTGAAACACTTGTAAAGATGTTTTATCATTCAATATCTTCAATCAAGACCCCAAAAAGTTTATTAGATTACTTACTTGTTCTGAAGACTACTCTCTATTGGTTTGATCAAATAAGTGAGGCATCTCATATACTAGTATATCATCTCCTTGATTTGTACCTGAAGTAGAAGCAATATTTTCCTTTAAAATCTCTTGTTTGGCCTCCTTAAACGTCTCATTTTATTTCCATGCATAAAAACGTTGTTGAGGTGTTGTATTCTTTCTAACCCACTGGTGTTTTTCCTCATCCTTCTTTGTTGCATATGCTCCTATGTTAGCTCCATCTCTAGTAACTATATTGATCTTCTTCACATCATCTTCTCTAGTTACCACAATAATCCATATAACAGTTTGGTTATTATGATTCCTCTTTTTTTTCATCTTTGTCAATAGTGTCATACATTCTTTTGTACCATGATATGATGTTCGATAGTACATGCATGTCGTTGGTGGTTGTGGACAATCCCTTGCATAATGTCCAAGTTTATGACAATTGTGACATGTTACTAATCCTCTACCTCCTCCAAATCCTCTTCCTCCATGACCTCCTCCTCTGAATCCTCCTATGTTACCTTGATTATCTCTTAATGGTATATTATATTTTTGTGCCTAATTATACTACGAATGTGCATTATTATACTGCAGTGGCATTGGAAACTACTACGCGTTATTATATTGCAGTTTTTCTATAAATTGTTACACGTTATTATACTGTGGTTGCATTGTAAACTGTTGTGCAGGTTGTCCTATCATTAGTTCATCCTGCACCCTATAAGTATCTGAGGTCATTTCCTTCATCATTTCCAAAGTTCTACAATCCTTGTCTTCATGTCCTACAGACTACATAAACTGCAGAATGTACACTTGGGTACTGTTTGATACTTTTGCATCATAGGACAATGATAGAGATCATGTCCATGTGCTCTACATATCTCACACCATGGTCCTCCTGTATGTAAATGGTTTGGCATTCCTGCTCCCAAGTATTTTGCAAATGTTTGGCACTCATTCTTATGGTGTCCTTCCATTCTACATAATGTACACCAGATAGATTCCCTCTTCTCCTTATCCTTGTTATGATTCAAGTTAAATGTTATATTCTTCAGATATTCTCTCAGTTCTTCCAAAGATGTATCTGTATGTTTGTACTGATTTTCCTCCAATTGCAAGGCTACTTGCAAAGCCTCAACCTGAGTCTAGAAATTTTGTTAATTTCCTCAATGGATACATAAGATATGGAAATAATTAATTCACAAATATATGCCTATGATGCATATCTATGATAGGATACTTCAACCTACCTTTCAACCTCTTGAACTTCTAATCAACTTCCCATACTAACTCTCTTGGATTATGTTTGATTTCTATCATCTCGTTCATAAACTGATCCTTTGAACTTGGTCGTTGAAATTCATTGATTAATGTCTTCTTCAGATATGTGACGGTTGTAGGCGCTCCTTGTGGAATGTTTACTGCGAGACCCATATACTATTCCAATACATGATTTTTGAATGCGATCGCCAGCTACACTATTTTTTTATCCTCATCTATGATCTGCTTAGCTTTCCAAATATTCTCACAGCTAAAAAATGCTTCTCTGTGTCCTCTGACCCTTCTCCATGGAACTCTGGTAACCGAATAGTTGGATCTTCTCCTTCCATTGTGAATTTTATTGTACAACCACCTCCGCGTGATGTAGATAACTGACTACTACTAGTTGAATTTGTACTTCCACTTGAACTTCCACTGGACCCACATCCTACTAAAATCCTTCTACCACTAATTGTTAGTTGTCTAAATGGTTCTTCTTCTTCATATGTCTTAGTTGCACATGGGGTTGTGGGTTCCAACCTAATTTAGATATGGAATGGAGAGTCTTCTTATGCATTAGACCCTTGACCTCTGGTTTTCCTCTCATATGTGGCGTGTAGGATTTCCTCAATCTGTCCCATCGCATGGAGATCCTCTACCTCCTCCTCATCATTTTCCAAGCCCTATCATATATCTACTTCCATATTTTTCTTGTTGATATTATACTGGTAGGTTTTCTCTTTGTGCATCATTCTCTCTCTTTCCATTATTTACTTGGTTTGTTCCTCATCCATCATGATGGGGTCCAATTCTTCCTTCTTCTGGGAACTTTTGAGAGCCCTCTCCATATCTCAAATCATCATTAATGCTTCCCCTAGTTCCCCCATGCATACAAAGTGATTTAGTTGTATGACTCCATTGTCATCATGCCTTTATCATGCAATAAAATATTGATCGACATGTAGAGTGATCAAATTTACCTTCCTCTTGATCCCTTCAAAAACTCCTACTCTACAATAGTTTAATACTTCACAGTGTTGACAGCAAACTCGGTAAAAATCTTGCAATAACACTGTCTAACCAGAAATCCACTGTGCACGTGAATTTATTATTAATCGTTTCTAGACTCACAATATTCTTAGTAGTACACCCTACTAGTATGATCCAATTAGTAGGGTGATTATCCTTCAACCTCAATATCCACTCTTGCAACAACCCTAGAAAATAACAGAAAAATGCCTCATGAAGATCAGTAAACACATACCTTTCCAAATAATGGCGCGGTATATACTTGGAACTTCTATTTTCTTTCTGTTCAAAATTGAGTTGTTTATTTCCAACCATCTTTCAATCTCTGGATTTGATGGATGGCGCAACACCCCTACCTCAGCAGGTTCTGCGTGACCTCTCGGTCTAAGGATCGTTCTAAATATCCCTGGAACCGAAATGGTTCCTTGATTCCCAGCTTGGAATATTCAACATGTATAACCACTAGTCCTTCTAGGGTTACGCCTATGAAAACAAGCACAAGGAGCGAACCTCCACTCCACATGACCAACTGATGTGACCACGACCTTTACCTGAAAAGGTATTTCATGATTTCGGGACTTGTGAGTTCACGATGCAACTCTCGCCCTTTATCTCGAAGTATAAACTTGCAACTTCTTCTCCTCAAAACGATGACCCTAAGCTATCCATGATCTGACGGCTCAAATTATATCGGAGCTTCGCGTATTGGAATTTCGTGACTCTTGACTTTGAGTCAATGACTTTCTCCACTGCTCCGACTCCCAAAATGTCGAAACTCAAAACCACAAGATCAACGGCTCTTGTTGATCCAAATATGATGATGACTAATCCTCCTAAGCTTATGAGTGTTGGAAGACACTCAACCTTAACTTCTCCGCTGATCCACTGGATCCAATGGTCCACGACGAATCGGTAGTTTCCCTCCTGAGAATTGAAACCATCTGTTTGATTTCTCAATTCCCCTATCCAAATAACTCGATGTCTTCCCTTGAACTTGATTTTTGCGAGGTGACTTCAGCCCTCGTCTTCCTTCAAACTCTTCTAAGTATTTATCTTTCTTGAGAGTGGTTTTGGTTTCAAACTCAAAGTCTTCAAGGGATTCTACCCGAACTCCTTGTGGCTTCATGATAATCTCTAATTATCTAGATTTCTCAATTATGTGTTATCCTTGCACTTCTATTGGTATAAGAACAACGGTATCTCTCCTGAGCTTGTCTGAGGTAAAAATCAAAATCTTTTCAACGCACTCCTTGCGAACTTTCACTGCACTCCTTGCAGGAATTCTCAGGACGAGAAACAATTGAAACTCATTCTTTCCCTCTCACAGAATTTATACATTCAACATCAAACCATACATACACACACACCATTGAAACAAATGCATAACAAAGATTGAAATTAACTGTAAACATACCATTCAACAGATATAAATAGTATTCATCACAACACCATGAAATTGAGTCAAAGTATTCTTATATTAACTCAAGTGCATTTGTACATGGGTTCTATAGCATCAGCTATCTCCTTACACAACTTCTACAGTCTCTATTCTTTTCTCCTATTCACTTGCTCTACAACTCCTACAACTTCTACTCGCAATGAGAATAATTTTACAATACAATACATACGAGGGAGCTTTCTAGAGTTTTCCCTTCTATAGCTCTAAGCTATCTAATTGAAAATAAAGACTACAACTACTTTACATTTATTACAATAAATGCCTCCAACAAATAGATGAGAGCAATCGCTCATGATCTGCGTTACAATCTTCAAAACATTTAAGGGAAATTACATCCCCCGGCTAATACATTATTGTTTCATTCTTTCAAATTCAAAACTTCCTCAAAATACGCGTTGGTGCATTTCCAGCTGTCCTCCTCTTTTGCGCTTGCTTTGTTGGCTTGCTTACGATTCTCCTGCATCATACTCCTCTGGCTAAAAAATTCATGAACTCCTATTCATGAGCTCATGCACTATCTATCCATGTTTCTGGATCTCTGCTTCGACTTCCCAATTGACATCTTCAATCAGGTTTCCCTTCCACTTTACCAAGTATTCAAAATACATCTTTCTCTGGATTTTCTTGTTAACTCTTTGATCAATGATCTTCTCCATCTGCAGATTTTCAGCTATAGGCAATTGTTTGACCGAATGAAATTCCTTTTGAGTCTCTTATCCATTTTATTCATCTTTTTTGTAAGGATACATATCTTCTACGTTGAAAATGGGTGAAATACCCACACCCTCTGGTAATTCTATCTCCTAAGCATTTGTCTCAAATTTTCGTAAAATCTTACACGACCCTATATTCTTCATTTTTAGCTTATTATACATTCCCCTTGGGAATATTTCTTTCCTTAGATGCGCTAACACCAAATATCCCATTTCAAAATGAAACTCTCTTCGGTGTTGAACTGCTCTGTGCTTGTATTCCTGGTTAGAATACTGCAACCTCTCTTTGATCTTACTGTGGAGCTCCTGCATCTCTACTGCAAAATATTCAGCTCCAACACTTCTAAACTCATTCTGATCCAATTACCTCAACTCAGATACGCCTCTTGGTTGCATTCCATACATTATCTAGAATGGGCTCTATCTTATGCTTCGGTTAGGTGAGTCATTATATGAAAATTTCGCTTGCAATAGAATATCATCCCACTGACTATGATGTTCAGCTACTAAACTCCTCAACAAGTCTGCCAAGATTCGATTTACTACCTCAGTCTGTCCATTCGTCTAAGGGTGATATGTTGAGCTAAAAGATAAATTAGTCCCCATATTCTTCCATAGTGTCCTCCAGAAATGAAGAACAAATTTGGTATCTCGATCTGAAACAATACTCTTGGGTAAACCATGAAGTCGAACAACTTCTTTGAAAAATAGGTTTGCAATGTGTGTCGCATCCTTGGTTTTCTGACATGGAATGAAATGTGCCATGTTCAAAAATCTGTCGACTACCATGAATATGGAATCACAACTCCTTTATGTCCTCAACAGTCCTAACACAAAATCCATGCTTACCATGTCCCACGGCCTCTCTGGTACTAGCAATGGTTGATACAATCTTGTATTCTCTTTTTTCCCCTTTGCATGCTAGAAAATTCTACATTTGTTGACAAATTTGTTAACATCTGTCCTCATCCCTGGCCAATAATATAAATTGTTTAGTTGCGCGAACGTTTTGTCATGGCCGAAATGTCCAGCCAATCCCCTACTATGTTTTTCCTTCAAAATATTCTCTCTCATGGAACTCTTTGGGATACACAATTGATTTCCTTTGAATAATAATCCATCATGGATTAAATATTCAAGCCATTGGCCTCTATATCTTAGAACAGGATTCTGACATGCTTCATAAGCATCCCTAAAATCTGAATCATCTTTATGTATATCCTTAAGGCTATCAAAACCTAAGGTCTTCACACGAAATTCCTGCAAAATCAAACATTTCCTTCTCAATGCATCAACAACCTTGTTAGCAGTTCCAGAAATGTGCTTTATAACAAAAGTAAAGTTTTGCATAAACTCAACCCATTTTGCATGTTTCTGGTTGAATTTCTCCTGTTTGGTTACGAATTATAAAGCATGGTTGTTGCTATACAAAACAAACTCTTTCGGAACCAAGTGATGCCTCCATTTCTTCAACGCCTATATGATTGCATAAAAATCGTTATCATACATGGAATATTTCATATTGGCATCATTTAGTTTCTCACTGAAGTATGCAACTGGTCTATTGTCTTGACTCAAGAATGCTCCAATCACAAATCCATTTGTGTCACATCTCACTTGAAATGTCTTACTAAAATCTGGTAGAACCAGAACTGGGTGTCCAGTTATCTTCTCTTTCAATAGCTTGAAATTTTTCTCTGCTTCCTCTGTCTAATGAAAAGATTTATGTCTTTTCTTGACTGTGTCCATCATTGGTGCAGAAATTCCACTAAAATTTATGATGAACTTCGTGTAAAAATTGGCTAGTCCATGGAAGCTTCTGACTTCAAAGATATTCCTTGGCGACGACCATTCTTTGATTTTTTTACCTTCTTAGGATCCATCTTCAACTCATTTGAAGAGATCACAAACCCCAAATAAATGATTTATTTCTTCATGAAAGATGACTTCTTCAAATTTACAGCAATTTCTCTTGCTACAACCTCCTCATCAATAGAGTTAGGTGTCTCAAATGTTCTTCCTCGGTCTTACTGAAGATCAGTATATCATAAAGATACACAATTACAAAATTTCCAATGATATCCTTCAAGACTTTGTTCATCAATCTCATGAAAGTACTTGGTGCATTCATCAAACCAAACGACATGACAAGCCATTCATATAATCCTTCATTCGTCTTGAATGTTGTCTTTTATTCATCACCGTCCCTCATTCTAATTTGATGATATCCGATTTTCAAATCAATTTTTGAAAAACACTTTGCTCCACTCAAGCAATCCATCAAGTCATCCATCTTCGGTAAAGGAAATCTATATCTAATGGTGATTTTGTTTATAGCCCTCGAGTTTGTACACATTCTCCATCCACCATCCTTATTTGGACTTAACATTGTTGGCATGGTGCATGGACTCAAGCTTTCTCTTATCAACCCTTTGTCCATCAAATCCTGGACTTGCTACTTAACCTCTTCATTCTCCTGTAGCATCAGTCTATATGCTGCTTTGTTTGTTAAACTAGCTCCTGGGATAAGGTCAATGTCATGGATTATACTTCTGATTGGTCACAACGAACAAGGTAAATTGTCCACCACTATATCAGCGAAATTCTCCATCATTTCCTCAAATTCCTCCAGTAGATCATCTATAGAAGTACTCGTCAAGATGACTCTAGGTTTTCTCACCAAAACAAACTGTATTTCTTCATCTTTCTTGACTTCATCCAAAGGTTCCTTCCCACTCATGAGAAGTATAGTGTCGCTTTCTTCTTCTTTCACCTTCTTGTCTTCAATTGGCAGCAACATATGCATCCTACCATTCTTCTCCAAGGCGTATGTGTTCTTTCTCCCATCATGAACAACATTTTTGTCATATTTCCATGGTCTCCCTAACAAAAGATGACAGACATCCATGGGAATAACATCTCTATATCCCCCTATCTTAAATTCAACTAAACATTGTTTAGTGACTGTTACCTGGTGTCCTTTTTGCAACCACAAAACCTTGTATGGGCTCGGATGTGCAATTGTCTCCAATTCTAGCTTCTCCACCATTTTTGTGGATACTAGATTATCTGTACTTCCACTGTCCACAATTACCTTGCATACCCTATCCTTGGTCTTGCAAGCAGTTCTAAACAAATTGTTCCTCTGGTCTGGATTCTCTATCTCCTTCTCTGGTTTCAAGAGAATTTTCCGCATCATTAAGGAACTTCCACCTTCTACATCTTCTAGCTCAACATTTCACCTTTATGCTTATGAAATGTGATCTTCGCCTCCTCCATCTCTCTTTCTATCAGGACATTCAAAAGATTTGTGTTTGATCTTTCCATAGACAAAACACTTTGTTTCACCACCTCTGCCTCTTTCTCTTCCTCTTGCATGAGGAAAAGTGTTCATGTCATCATATTGTCTTCCCTGTGAACTTCCTCCTCTTTATGGGTGGTTATGAGGTTTATTTTCTTCATCCTTGGGCTTATGTACTTTGTCCTGGGCAATTTCTTTGCCTCTACTTGGACTTATACCTCTGCCCCTTGGACCTTGCTTTTGGACCAATTTTACTTCTTCCTTAGAAGCAATATGATAAGCATCTTCCACATTTTTTATTTTCACCATGCTCATCTCATCTTGAATTTCATATCTCAAGCCATTCATGTATCTGGAAAATTTCTCATCATCACTCTCATGACGACTTGCTTTGATGTTGACTCTGTAAAACTCCTCAGTGTATTCCTTCACTTCCATCCTCTTCTGTCTCAAATTCTGCATTCCTCGAAACAGATTGATTTGATAATCTCTGGGTATAAACTTGGCTTTCATCTTTGTGACCATCCTATCCCAGCTTTTGATTCTTTTATTTCCTTTGCAATGCCTGTCAGCCTACAGTTCATCCCACCACAGTGTTGCATTCCCTTTTAGTCTAGTGACGGGATGTTTTACCTTCTTATCTTCTTCGATATCCTCATAGTCGAAGTATTTTTCCAAATCTCTAAACCAATCTAGTAGCTCCTCAATGTCTAAGTTTCCTTCATACATCGAGATGCCCATTTTTTCTCTAGCCCCTATTCTTGCAACAACTTTGAATAAACGTTCTTCTGCAACATCTTTGGCTACAACTTCTTCTTTGGCCCAAGCCTCATTTTCGCTTTTGGCCTCACTGATATCTCTAGTATTAGTTGTTTGTCTCTGTGTTGTCTCCATAGCATCCAATCGAGCATGAAGTTCTCTCATTTCCCTTTCCACAACCAGATCGGGCATGGGTCTATCTTGACGTCTTCTTGGTGGCATTGTTTAAATATGTTTCACGCAGAATTTAAATCACAACTTGCCTTTTGTCTTCTCTTTCTTACAGAAAACAATGATTGTAAGCTCTGATACCACCTGGCGCAACACCCCTACCTCAGTAGGTTCTGCGTGACCTATCGGTCTAAGGATCATTTTAAATCTCCCTAGAACCGAAATGGTTCCTTGATTCCCAGCTTGGCATCTTCAAAACGTATCACCACATGTCCTTCTAGGGTTACACCTGTGCAAACAAGCACCAGGTGTGAACCTCCACTCCACATGACCAACTGAAGTGACCACGAACTTTACCTAAAAAGGTATTTCAGGATTTTCAGACTTGTGAGTTCACGATGC
>SNQJ01S0021728.1:124692-156022 GCA_010110895.2 Picea sitchensis | reverse complement strand
CAAGGCCATGGTTGTAATCTCTCTTTCACATTTAATATGATACAGTAATATGATTCTTTCCAATAAATCTTGTTGTGTTATATTGTATGATTCCTTGATCACATACATAGGTTTATATTGAGTTTATGCTATTGCTATCACTTTGGTTGGTTGCGTTCTTTTGCAGGATCATCATTATATGAGCGTTGGAATGGAGCTAGGATGGCGATGGCGAGAGGAAGCGACATTTAAATGGTATGTCACCCATCCCTCTTTAGTTAGTAAATTCAATATTTAAAGCTTAAGGAAAGCGTCATGTTTTGGTGTGTTTTGTTCTAGATCTAGGTGGATCCAGGGAGATCAGTTAGTGTCCGCACCTACCGATTAGTCCAATAACATATACCCACGATTATGTGTGGGAGCCTTTCGGTTTGATTTCAAACTTGTTATCCTTCCCATACGTTTTGCATCAGACTGTCGATTGTACCCGCCCAGGGACTCACTGCGAATTGGTGTATTTAGTCGCCATAATATTTAGGTACTTACACAAGGTGATGGTGAAGGGAAGTATCACTGTACCTGGAACAGACATTGGTCAAACTCACTCGAGCTCCTTGGAGGGTAAATCCACAATTACTACTTGGAAGCTTGCACCAAGGTGAAATTCCGTTAAGCAGGTCTCCATTGTAAATGTTCCACCATATCCCAGTACCTTCTCAACTTGATCACGTGATGTTGGATTTCATCACCAACTAGTACAATTATCGAGAGAAGTTTTTTCTGCTTGGTTGATTCCTAGATTTTATTAGCGCATGTTGTTTCTTTTTGTTAGTTGGCCCTAGATTTTTAGTGTGTTCTGTTATTCTCCACAATTGAGCCCATAGACGATAAAGGTCTTTGTTGATCACGTAGGATGCAAGGGTTGCCTCTGAAAGGCTATCAACCCTTACCTCCTAACCCTCCAGAAGAAAACTACCGTAGAGAGGTAGAAAATCAATCTAACGCTGGAAGTGCTATTGCTCCTCCGTTAGATAACTTAGAAGACGCTTTGGTCACGGTTGCAAATCCCACCACACCTGTGTTGGTAACTCCTCTCGAACCACTTTTGGTTCGTTTAGACTCCCTTGGGAACGTCATAGATAAAGAAGTACCACGATTACCGGAGAGGATCTTTACCGAAACATATATGGGATCCACGAAACCAATCTTTGGTGACGAGTATAGGACTCCTGTTCATCCTAGCACCGTAGTAGAAACCAATCCCACACTTGCTCGTTCTGTATGGAGGACTTCATTGGGATGCGATCTCTATGAAGATTTCAAATGTATTCGACAACCCTTTCATTCTCATGACCCTCCTAGTGAAACAGGACCATCCGATCAAACCATGAATCACCAAGCTGATCAGGTTATTCACTCTACTTCCATGCCAGCACAAGTCCATCCTAATGCTAGACTCATCACCTTTACTCATCCCCAATGTACTTCAATCTCTACCCCTGTTTCTACAAGTTTTTACTCTACAGGTCCGCATGTTCCACACAATCCTACTGGGACATCTTCTCACCCGAGAATGCAGACCCCTGCTAGCCAAACACAACCAGCTGGAGGGCAACCACCATCCAATGAACTGTTTCCTCCTGGAGGACTACCTTTCCATGGAGGTGTTATCGGACTAATCGGTAGGTTCGAACACTAACTGATCTCCCTAGATCCACCTAGATCTAGAACAAAACACACCAAAACATGACACTTTCCTTAAGTTTTAAATATTGAATTTACTAACTAAAGAGGGATGGGTGACATACCGTTTAAATGTCACTTCCTCTCTCCATCGCCATCCTAGCTCCATTCGAAAGCTCATACAATGATGATACTGCAAAAGAACACAACCAACCAAAGTGATAGAAATAGCATAAACTCAATATAAACCTATGTATGTGATCAAGGAATAATATAATAAAACACAACAAGATTTATAGGAAAGAATCATATTATTGTATCATATTAAATGTGAAAGAGAGATTACAACCATGGCCTTGATGTCGTAAGGTCCCTTCCAACTGTCCTTCGTTCCCCACACACTTCTTGCTCCAAGGATTCTGAAACCATGGATCTGATAGCTACTGACAATCTACCTTGACAAAGCAAATCTCAAAGACACTCCAACCAAGCTGATAATTCCAAGCCAAATCCAACTTAGCCAATCCCAAAAGCTCCAAGCTAACCAAAGATAACTTAGCCCTTCTCCATGAGAGCTCCTCTACTTTTATAAGTTGAATAGGATAAGGTGAGGAGGTTAGGATGATCCCACTAAATCACGAAAGCGAGTAAGATCCAAACCATTCAGATGCCACCTCACCATGGAAGTTTCTCCTTCTAGAAGATTCGAGAAAATGCTCATTTTTCCCACGTGTAGGCATTCTCGCACCCTACCTATAGATAAACCTGTGAACCTCTCACAACCCAGCTATAGTGCAACCTACGAGAATCATGCATTCTCGCACCCTGCCTATATAGCAACCTGCGAACTTCCTTTTTTACAGGGTTTTTACAAGGGAAAATGCAATTTCATGGAAGTTTCTCCTTCTCTCTTCAAGAACTCAGGCCACTGACCCCTCTGAAGGAAACATATAGTTTTACATCATTAACAGTCATAGGGATGATGAAAATAATGTGTAACAGAGAGCCCCCCAAAATATGAAGTTAGAACAGAGTGATAGCTGAAATACTTTGTCGAGTGTGTGTAGGGAACAAGGAACAACCGGTCGGAAACCTGCCAACAAACAAGGAAATACAGTACAATAATATATCATCACTAAGGTAGGCATTCCCATACTCAGAATACAAATGACTCAAAGCATAAATTCTGACATGCGAAGATCCATGTCAAGTAAGACAAGTCATTGCCACCAAACATACACTGTGGATCCATGCCAATATGACTCAAATTTGAACATAGCCACCAAAAATACACTGTGGATCTATGTGTTAAAGAATCAAATTTGAACATAGCCACCAGACATACAATGTGAATCTATGTAACAATAAACTGAATATACTCCAACGCAACTTGAATCTGTCAGAAAAGATCCAGGGTCTTCATCTCCACCACTCTATAGTACGAATCTAACCATGTGAATACATGTGTCGAAGTCAAACATGGTAGAAACCACTTGATTATTTATCATTAGTGTATACCATTAACAAGTGCGAGGGAAATCACCATTAATGTCAATGACACCCAAGGTACTCTGGTACAATCCAACGAATATGAATAAATGAGCTGAAGTCGAACACTCGATGGAATCTCCCGATCAGAGGTCAATAAAGAAAACCCACTGTTGAAAGAGAGGAAACCTTCCATTGAGGCATGCAAGTTCCAAGGTACCAATTGGTTTCTAAGTCTAATTCCTGGATAATGAGTTGAAGTCAACAGGAAAACACTCTTCATAGGATGGGCCTTAATGTATCTCACATCAATGACACGAAACAAGTAACAAGATTTGATGTAGATCAGAGTAACAAGTGATTCAGGACTGACTCTGGGATGACCAACGCAATAGAAGGCTTAAAGACTACAGAAATGGCCAATGCAATAGAAGGCTTTCCGCGTTGAAATTCTCTTTGAACATATTGATGACACGACAACTGTCTTGGAAACACTGAATCAACAACAGGGATCACAGACTAATTTGTAATCTTATAAAAGAGTATGATCAGGAGACAAGTGGATTTTCCAACCTAGACACAAAGCAAGTGAAAGGGTGTCATGTTCAAAAGTGACTCTTCCATGGAATACAGGTTTAGACACAATTCTTTCCCAATTTTCCCCCCCACCATTTCTGGCGAGTACCTCTTTATTTTTATGCAAGCTTGAGGAGGCTAACATATGCTTGTAATATAAGCTCATCCTTTGGACGAGTCCCTTTGAGTATGTTTAACGAACCTTAGGAAGGACTAGTTCGGTCCCATATGGGCCTTTAGATGTTTGTTTAACGAGTCTAAAGAAAGAAAACTCGGAGGTTTTTCATGACTATAGAGTCTAGAAAAACACTTAAAAGAGAACTCTCTTAGTTCCTTTTTCGTAAAGTAGTCTGATGAGACCGAAAAAGAGATAAACTATCGCTCAATAGACATTTTCTTCAAATACTTTAACGAGCATGAAAAGAACAAGGTCGCTCGACAATCTTTTCATGTTTAGAGAGTCTAAAAAGAGCTTAAAGGAAACTCCAGTGGGTTCCTATTTCGTAAAGTAGTCTAATGAGACCGAAAAAGAGATAAACTATCGCTCAACAGACATTTTCGTCAAATACTTTAACGAGCGTGAAAAAAACAAGATCACTTGGTAATATTTTCATGTTTAGAGAGTCTGAAAAGAGCTTAAAGGGAACTCTAGGGGGTTCATTTTTCATATAACCTTTATGAGTCCGAAAAAGTGATAAAAGTATACTCGGTTACATTATCATTGATTTACGAGCATGAGAAAGAACAAAAACTAAGCTCGGTAACTTATTCTCATGTATTTATGAGCATGAGAAAGAACAAAGACTAAGCTCGGGATTGTTTTTATTTTTACGCAAGCTTTAAAACAAAACAAAACTATGCTTGGGATAGATTTTAATTTTTACACAAGCTTAAAAACAAAACAAAACTATGCTTAGATCTGGTTTCATTTTTACACAAGCTTAAACCAAAGGAAAGCATGCTTGCAACTTCCCAACGCATGGTTGGTACTTAGCCCCTAGCTTAAGAAACTTGTGGCTCTACTTCAGCATGAAGTCCAGAGGCTAAGGCAAATTCACCCCAAGATTTGTTTCATCTGACTGCAAAAGAGAATGAAATGAAACTTCAAATACTAGACGAAGGACTTGACTTCAAACAGAGAGGGGGAAAACTATTTCATTTTTTTAACGAGCTTGACACAGAAACAAGAACTATGCTCGTAACCTATGTTTCGTTTTTTAATGAGGTTGCCACAGAGACGAAAAAACTATCCTCGTAAGTGGTTTCATTTTTTATCGAGCTTGAAATAAGAAAACCATGCTCAAAGACCTCTATTTCATTTTTTAACGAGGTTGCCTCAGAGATGCAAAAACTATCCTCAGAATATTCTTGATCATGGATTCCAAGAGGACAATGTTCTGTAAGGACACCATGTCAAAAGAAAAAACTCAATCATGGCTTCCAAGAGGTCTTCAGTGGAAGGAAGAAACACACTCTAGAAGGACACCATGTCAAGGGTCACGACAGGAGTAAAGAGATCAAGCTCTAACAACCCTATCGAAGAGATCACCATGTCAACTACTGGATCTAAGTAATCAGAAGTTGAAGCCATGGGTGACAACACCACATAATTGACCTGTGGTGGGGGCGATACCGTCTGCATATAAGAACCATTGAGGGAGGCAATCTAGGTGGGGTCAATGAATGAAAGTTGATCAACAGTCACAACTCGTCCATCGTGAGGGAAAGATATCACACAAAAGAGAGTAGACACGATAACTTTCATGGCATAGACATAGTCTCGCCAAAAGAGTAAAGGAAAATCCAAGGGGTATTGGACTACCATGACATCAATAAAGACAATTTTCCCTCCCAAAGTTACAGGAAACCGAGGAAGGGTCCCTAAAGGTTGACTAGTTCTTCTATTAAAAGCTAACAGATTCTATGTAACCGACGCAAGTTGAGGACAACCCAAAGCTTGCCAAGAAACAGAGGACAAAATGCTAACGGATGCACCTTCATCTATCAACATCTGAGGAACATCCCAACCACAAACTTTCACTGTAATATAGAAAGGAATGTGAGAGGGAAGATTTGGTCCAGTTAGCACACCCCAATCAAAATGGAGGGCCTTATAACTTGGAGGGAGTTCCACGGGAGAAGGAGGAATACCCCCCAACACGACAGAGTCTGTATCAACGAGAAAAACGTGGGAAGTATCGATTTTACTCTTGAGCAGGAGAGTAGGATCAACCAATGATGGGATTGAATTGACCACTAGGGTTTCATTCTCCAAGGGGAGAATGGGGTCGACAGGTGGAAATGGATCGACCATTGGGTTTTCACTCTCTAACGGGAGAGCGGGGTCGACCGAGGATGGGATCGAATCGACCGCTTTAGTTTCACTCTCTGAGGGGAGAGTGGGATTGATCGAGGATGGTATCGAATCAACCACTTTGTCAACTGGTTCAACTAAGGACGTGACCAGATTGACGACATGACCAACCGGATTGATCGATGAAGGGACCAGAGTGATCATTCCATCAACTACAGGTGGGTTGAGAGAAGGCTTGCGATAAGCAACTAGAAGTTGAGGCTGTGAAAAAGTCATGTCTTCCAGGAATTTTGAGGCTTCTTCCATATGAGGGAAAAGATGAGTTAGATGACTCCCTTTTCATAACATACACAAGAACTTGGCTCTACTTTTCTTCTTCCCAATTATATCGTGACTAGTTCACGAGAAGTCATCAACATGTTGTTCAGAGGTTGACGACATGGGTTGGTGAGGATGTGTAGACCATACTTCTATAACCTTGGATAGACCAGGGCAATCCTTAAGAAGATGGTTACCCTTACAAAGCTTGTAAGGGTACTTGGGCTTACGATTTGTTTGGGTGATCTTGACATCATCAACACTCCCAGCACAATTAACAGTAACTGGTTGTTTTCCAACATGTTTAGCAGTGGTTGGAGGTTTTGACCCTTGTTTAATTTTCTTCTTCTTATTCTTTCTTTTCTTCTTCTTCTTATTCACCGGGTTACTAGCTTCATAACTTTCACTCGACGAAGAATATGAAACGAAAGGCAACCTTGCAAGCGAAGAAGGTGAACAAGACCTTACTGGTGAAGAAGGCGAAGGATCAACATGAGGTTGATGTTCTTGGGGGGAAGTGCTTACGACCGAAGCACTTACTACATTTGGGATTACCTAAGTGGAAAAAAACCACACCGACAATCTAATCGTGAGACCTGGAAGGCTCAAAGTAGTGATGTGAGGAGGACCAATGTTTCCATAAGAAGGAAAAAAAAAAGGTTCCCCTGGAGCAGAGGTTCCTTCATTGGTCATTTCAGGAATTGACGCCATTAAAAACAAAAATCCAAACTAGAGTCCGCTAGGGAAAACAACCAGCACACGCTAAAAATATAGGAAGCAAGCAAACAAACAAAACCTTCTCACAACGAACGCACTAGTTGGTGATGAAATCAAACGTCGCGGGAACAATGTAAGAAGGGGCTGAGATAGAGCAGGTGGAAAAGTTACGTTGATGACCTGCTTAACGGACTTACACCCTGGTGCAAGCTCCCACACATAATTGTGGGTATACCCTCCCAGGAGCTCAAGTGAGTTTGGCCAACGTCGATTCCAGGTACCGTGAAGACTTGCCCCTCCACAGTCACCTCGTGTAAAGACCCTAAAATGATAGGCCACTAAGGTTACCAATTACTACGGTGATTCCTGGGGAAACAGTCGACAGTCTAATCCACGCACAAGGGCAGGGTATCTAGCCCGAAATCAATTTGAAAAACATCAACTCATCATTGTGGGTATACCTCTCAAGCGACCCCCATAATACACGTAATCTCTACACCAAGACCAACAAAGCAGGGTGAGTAACTCTGCCAGTCTCAATGTGACCTCGTGATTGACCCTTGTGTTAGAAGGGCTTCCCAGGACAAAATGTAATAAGTGGATTTAACTCTCCCTATCACAAGATACTATGTTTGTTTGTAACTTTGGAAAGTTATCTTTCACAACTATTCCAAAGCCCTACAACTAATCTAATGTAGGTTTTCTACCAGAAAGTAAAAAAAATGTCTAATCAATTTTTATAAGCACTTTACTTTATGGTTGTTGTTACTCAAGATGAAAATGGCGTGGACAATATGGTGTTTTGACCGACTTGAAAGTTATGCAAAGAGATGAAGATGCAATCTTTTCATTTCGATGAAAACTATGCTATGAGAAGGAGAAACCATTTATCATTCCCATATGCACGATGTCCCAAAATATATTAAACTCATCAATATCAAGATTCTCAAGAAATGAGAAAAAAGTACTGAACACCAATGCACGATTCATGCCCCCCCCCGGCCATGAGGGGGGAAATTTTTCATAATTTAAGATAAAAAAATGCCAAGAATCATGAAATTTCGCTACTTCAAATGCAAGGATGCCCCCAATCTAATATAAAGCAAGAAATTAAATCTTTTTGTTTCAAAAATTTCACTAAAACCAATAATGAACTTTGTTAAAACAAAGAAACCCAAACTAAAGAAAACACATGCTTTGTAATTGAAAGACACTCAAAGCAAGAGACTAATCCCTCAAAACCAAACAAAGCAAAGATGGATAAAAGCAACTCAAAGAATGTCAAGAAGACTGTAAGAAGATCAATATAGGCTCCAACAGTTCAATCCAGCTATTCAAAGCAAAACTGGGCATAAACAAATGACAAGACGCAATCCAAAAAAAATTACAAACAAGTTCGCAGGCTGGCAGTGTATTACAGTGCGAGAATCAAAGATTCTCATAGGCTGAACAAAGGTCAACTACAAGGGGTTCACACTAGACTTAACACCAGGGTGCGAACTTAGGTGTTTCTCGTAGGCCACTAAAGGGTATAGTGTGAGAATGCCTGTAAACAAGCAAAAATTTGAAAAATGACTAAATTTGAGTGAACTTTCAGATCCAAAGAGTCTGGATGGATCTCCCAAAGACTCAGAGACCAGAAAAAAAGAAATCAAAGCAAGGGAAACTAGACTAACTAGGAAACAATCCGTTCCCTAGTGGAGTCGCCAATTTTGTTATCGGACTAATCGGTAGGTGCGGACACTAACTGATCTCCCTAGATCCACCTAGATCTAGAACAAAACACACCAGAACATGACGCTTTCCTTAAGTTTTAAATATTGAATTTACTAACTAAAGAGGGATGGGTGACATACCGTTTAAATGTCGCTTCCTCTTTCCATCGCCATCCTAGCTCCATTCCAACGCTCATACAATGATGATCCTGCAAAAGAATGCAACCAACCAAAGTGATAGCAATAGCATAAACTCAATATAAACCTATGTATGTGATCAAGGTATCATACAATAAAACACAACAAGATTTATAGGAAAGAATCATATTACTGTATCATATTAAATGTGAAAGAGAGATTACAACCATGGCCTTGATGTCGTAAGGTCCCTTCCAACTGTCCTTCATTCCCAACACACTTCTTGCTCCAAGGATTCTGAAACCATGGATCTGATAGGTACTCACAATCTACCTTGACAAAGCAAATCTCAAAGACACTCCAACCAAGCTGATAATTCCAATCCAAATCCAACTTAGCCAATCCCAAAAGCTCCAAGCTAACCAAAGCTAACTTAGCCCTTCTCCATGAGAGCTCCTCTCCTTTTATAAGTTGAAGAGGATAAGGTGAGGAGGTTAGGAAGATCCCACTAAATCACGAAAGCGAGTAAGATCCAAACCATTCGGATGCCACCTCACCATGGAAGTTTCTCCTTCTAGAAGATTCGAGAAAACGCTCGCTTTTCCCACATGTAGGCATTCTTGCACCCTACCTATAGAGAAACATGCGAACCTCTTGCAACCCATCTATAGTGCAACCTGTGAGAATCATGTGTTCTCGCACCCTGCCTATATAGCAACCTGTGAACTTCCTTTTTTACAGGGTTTTTACAAGGGAAAATGCAACTTCATGGAAGTTTCTCCTTCTCTCTTTAGGGACTCAGGCCACTGACCCCTCTGAAGGAAACAGATAGGTTTACATCATTAATAGTCATAGGGATGACGAAAATAATGTGTAACAGGCAGAACTACCCCTCCCGGGGGACAACCCCCTGTTCATGCTCCTCTTGGAGGGAAACCTCTGTTTGCCAGTCAAACCCCGGTCATACATCCACCGTTGGTAGGGGGGGAAACCCTCGTTTTTTGGGAACCCTTCACAACCCTGGGGAGTATCTTCAGGAGACACTTTTATGCAACCCCACGTTGGGGGGCACTTGTATAATAACCCACTAGGAGGAGTATCCAATCCTGTCCCTTCCAGAACATCTTACGGGCAATCTTATTCGAGCGACATCCCAAACACCACCTGGAGTTCTCCGGGACCACAGTCTTATCCTCCTCCTGGACCTCCTCTATATCCGCCTCTGGGATCTACTCCTTACCATTCTCAAGGCCAAAATGCTTATCCTCCTCATGGGAAAATACATCACCCGGCCTATAATGTTCAGAACCCACCGGGTTATGCCAATGTTTCTCATGCACCATCAAATCCTTCTTATCCTGGCCAGCAACAACCGTATGTAGGAGGACCTACTGGTTACAACTATCCACCTAACCCAGTCTATGGTCCTACTGGTGTTCCTATGACATACCATCATCATTCGCACATTAACCGACAGCTACCTTTCCTTGCGACTCTGAATCTCCCAGACTTGTCTCGGTTAACTAATGATCCTATTTCTCATTCACCGGTTTGGCCAGTCATTCCAACTAAACTTCCTTCTGATATTCCAAAATTTGACAGAAACCCTAGTGAAGATCCAAACAACCATTTGATGACTTTCCATTTGTGGTGTTCATCAAACTCCCTCATGGATGATTCTATACGTTTGCGTCTTTTCTAGCGAACATTTACCAGTTCAGCAACAAAGTGGTACATTGAACTACCATGTGCTTCTTTTCATGATTTCAATTCCCTTGCCATGTCTTTCCTCATGCACTTTCAACTTCCTATTTGCTACGAGATGGGTATTGAACTCTTGACCTCCCTCCATCAAACTAACTCTGTGCATATCTCTGACCATATTCATGAGTGGAGGTGACGACGAAGGATGATCAAGGCGGTCATTCCTGACATACTATTAGCGGAATGGTTTACTAAATTATTGTTACCCCCAATCACTCATGATGTCGATATGGGTGGTGCAGTCATAGAGGAACAAGCCATTGCTCAGGCTCAGTACTTAGACTTGGTTTATTCCCAATCTGGTTCTTTGTATGATTTACTTCCAAATGTTGCTCGAGCTAATACCAATCCTTATAAGCCATCATCCTCATCTCATGTAGATGGTGTTATCAGTTCCATCAAAACCCAATCTTTTTCCAAATCGACTACACCCTCCTCTACCTCCCCCCAAACTCAGATCTCTGAGGTGAATGCAATTCAATCTGCCCCTTCACAACAATCTAGAGGTAAGAACAAGACAAAAAATAAATCAAAAAATAATAATGAACAACCCAAAAATCAAACACTTGCTACCGAAAAGCAACCACAACGGAAATTGAAATTCCCGTGTATCATTTGTGGTGACGATCACTACACTCGAGATTGTCCACTTTGCAATGAAGTGGCCAAAATTTTCCAAGGGAAGTCACAACCCGTTGTGCTTACTCAACCTTTTCCACAGTAGCAATCCATGGTTTCTCAAACCCCCTCTCCTGGGGGCAGTTCTAGTGATCCTAATGATGAGGCGTCACCGAGTGCACATATTTATATGTTTAATGGGATCAATTTTATCACTCGCTCTAAGACCTACGACACACCAGGTAACCCTGACAAAGGAAAAGACACTAACAATGCCGACACTTTACCGGATCCATCATCATCCTTTGTTAGTCTTCCATCGGTTAATCCTCCGTTTGGACCACTCCAGATTGAGAAACCCATGTTCGACTCTATCTTACGCCCTCCTAAGAGGACTATCCACAAAGCTACCTTTAATCCTAGTTCATGTGCTGCCCAAAACTACAACATTGTTGAAGATTTGACTCAAGCACCATGTGATATGTCTGCGTTCGAAGTTCTACAGCACTGCCCCAATCAATGTAGAATGCTCTTGACCGCTCTTGGTGCTGTTGATCCTGAGTCATCCAATCAGATCATGTTTAACCTAGATAATTATGTGTCTCAACTCTCCCACCAACTTTCTTTCCAAGTTGATGTTGTTGTTCACAATCAACAAATCCATCGAACTATTCTAGATGAGGGAGCCTCAACTTGTGTCATGTCTTTAGCGTGTTGGAAAGGTTTAAAATCACCAGCACTCAACAAATCCCCAATGATGTTACGCGCCTTCAATGGGCGAGGTTTTCATCCCCATGGGATTTTACAGTCCCTGCCCATCCAATTGGGTGGCAAAACTGTTACTGTTGATGTCGAGGTGGTCGATGCTCCCCTCGACTACAACTTGTTACTTGGAAGAAGTTGGTTTTATGCTATGACTGTCGTTGCCTTGTCGGTCTTTCGATGTGTACAATTTCCTCACCAGGGAAAAATTGTCACTGTTGATCAGTTGGATTTTTGCACGATCGATGCTCGCACTCCCGCTACCAACAATATTCCTTTCTTGGGAGACCACAAGATCACGTATGAAAGCGTTGGTGTTGGCTTACTGAAAGATTCTAGCCTCATGGGTACCTTCCCTACACCACTTCCACTGACTACACATCATATTTCCACCATTGATATGATTTCGATCGCGGCTTATCAATCTTTGGAATCATCTGACCCTTAGATTGTACCTCGTCCATTGGGATTCGATGCACTAGGTGACACCATGCCACTTAGTCCAGCCGAAACATCATACGTTTCTACCCAATCCGCTTCTCCCTCGTCATATGCCCAACATTTATTGGCATTTGACAGTTCCTCGATGCAATCATGGTTGAGTTCCTTGTCGTCTACGATCGACTACATTTTCCCCACTTTTCCTTCAGATGAATCTATTCTGGAAATGTTTCGCATTGAAAAGTTACCTCGGGTAAATAACTGTCACTGATCCTCGTTTCTTCCCCCTCGTGAAGAAATTCAGGTAGATATACCGTCTATCTCCCCTCCTGGTGTTGATTTTTCATCATCTCCCATGCTTTCAACTTCCGACGATTTGGGTCTGGTAGTGGACATGGTGATTTCTTTGGTAGGATTATTGGAGCCTGATCTCCTTACTCCTATCGCGGCCCTCGACATGTGTTCATTCTCAAGTGATTATCTTCCATCCAATGAAGATCTCCTGGAGGCCATGACCACGTTTTATCCATTGACATGGTACCCTTCCAGAGCATTATCCTCTTGGAAGCCATGATCCGGACGAAACCACAAGCATAGTTTCTCTTCTCTATGGCAAGCTCGTTAAAAAATGAAATGGAGGTCCTGAGCATAGTTCTTTTCCTGTGTCAAGCTCGTTAAAAAATGAAACAGTCACCTCTCTTGAACCTTCTTTTCATCCACCCTTCTCCTTCAGTGAATGAATCGAAGCTTGGAGGGTATGTCTCCAGCCTTTGATGATCTTTCTGGAGTTAAGCCACGAGCTTTCAAGCTGGGGGCATACCGATCTTAGTCTTTGTTCTTTCTCGTTCTCGTAAATACATGAGAATGCATCCGAGTAGACTTTTATCTCTTTTTCAGACCTATATGGATACACGAAAAAGGAACCCCCTGGAGTCTCCTTTAAGCTTTTTTCAGACTCTCTAAACATTAAAAGATTGCTGAGTGATCTTGCTTTCTTTCCCACTCGTTAAATGGTTTGAAAGGGCATCTTTCGAGTGATAATTTATCTCTTTTTTGGCCTCGCGAGACTAACATTACGAAAAAGGACAACATTGGAGTCATCTTTAAGTTCTTTTCAGACTCTCTAAACATGAAAAGATTACTGAGCGACCTTGTTCTCTTTATGCTCGTTAAAGTATTTGAAGAAAATGTCTGTTGAGTGATAGTTTATCTCTTTTACGGTCTCGTCACACTACTTTACGAAAAAGGAACTGAGAGAGTTCTCTTTTAAGTGTTTTTCCATACTCTATAATCATGAAAAACCTTTGAGTTTTCTGTCTTTGGACTCGTTAAAAGAAACATCGACAGGCCCATATGAGATCGGACCCTTACTTCTTCCAGTTCATTAAACAAAAGAAGAGGAACTTACCGAAGGTGAGTTTTATCGAGCATGTGTTATCCTCCTTGAGCTCGTTAAATTAAAAAGAGGTACTCGTCTATTTGGATGGGGGAAAAAATTGAAAGAAGCAAGTCAAGTAGTTTTTGAGAACATTACCAAGTAACTCTTAGAGTCATCCTTGAACACGACACTTTGTCTTTGCATGCTTTCTAATCTGTTGAACCTCTGCACTGAGCCAATCCTTTGAGTTTCTTTCACTCCTCTGGGTCACCTGACGTAAGTCACAACATCCACTGCATCATCAAGTTTTGGTCCATGTCATGTTTCTGCTATCATGCCTCAGTGTTCAAGGGAAGTATCCACCTCGAGAGTCATCCGTCACAAATATCTTGTCTCAATACCCGTGTCAGTCCATGTTCATTTGATCTACCAATTACATCTCTATGTCTGTTTCGTGTCGTTGATGGGGGATAAAGCAAGGACCTCCTTCAACGAGCCTATTCCTATCGACTTCAACACATTATCCAGGAATTAGACTTGGAAACCAGTTAGTACTTTGGTACCTGTATGCCTCAATGGCAGGCCTCCTCATGTCCGAGAGCGGGTTTACATCATTAACCTTTGAGCGGATGATTCCACAGATGTTCGACTTCAGCTCATCCATTCACATTCGTTGGAATGTACTAGAGTACCTTGGGAATCATTGACATTAATGGTGATTTCCCTCGCGCTTGTTAACAGTTTACATCATTGACCGGTAATCAAGTGGTTTCTACCATGTTCGACATCAGGACATCTATTCACATGGTTAGATTTGTACTACATTGAGATCGGTAAGAAGACCCTGGGTTGAGTGATCACTTTGATATGTACTTTTCCCAGGTTGCGATGGAGTTTCTCTTGAACAATGACACATATACTGTTACATAGATCCACTTTGTATTGGTCGTGGCTATGTCTTGTCATCTCGTAGATCCACCGTGTATTGTTCATGGCTACAATCAGTTTAGGTCATGGGAGTATAGATCCACAGTGTATTTTCAGTGGCTATACCTTTTTATCAATACAATTATGGATCCGCAGTGTATTTTATGGCGGCCATATCTTGCAAGTCTTTATCACCCAAGCATAGGTATGCCTGCCTTGGGTTTGAAACATGTCATAATATTTGTTGGATGTTTGTGTGCAGCTTCTATCAGGTTCTCTGCGTCTATACCCTTGCTTGAAAGTCTACAAAGCATTTCAGTTATCAGTTCTCATCTTCTAACTTCATACTTTGGGGGGCAATCTGTTACACATTGAAATTACTCACTTCGATAGTGTCGCAAGTGTCGTCATTATAAGTGTCGCAAGTGTCGCATTTTTCTCACAAGTGTCGCAAGTGTTAAAGAATGCATACTGCCATGATGCCTATGTTGTGCCTATAACGACATGAGAAGGACACTTGAAACACCTCAAACATTTGATTTGGAAGAAGATAAATGAGTCAACAGGCTTATGAACCTCTTGCCATCTGAAAGCACCTAAAAAACTAAGTTTTTGGAGGGGAGCGCTCCCCTATACCTCTCTCAAGAGTGTTGGCGCTGCCCCATAAGCTATTAGGGAGCGTTATAACACTCATTTTCCCTTTTGCAGGACCGCTCCTACCCTCAGGAGTGCTGGCTCTCCTCTATACACTACTAGGGAGCGTTATAACGCTCTGAGTACCATTTTGAGGGAGCGCTACCTATTCTGGGCAGCGGTTGATTTGTTGAGAAGAATGGGGGAATGATCTTTTCACTCTTAGAAGGTAGTTGGATTCGAATCCTTAATCAAGCCATGATCTTAGGGAAGATCCCTAACTGAAGGAGGAAAATCCTCAACTCACCCCAAAGATATCTCAAGTTGTTGAGCCTCTCCAAGGCTATATAAGCAAGCTTTCTCATAGTGAAAGGGGGACTGAAAAGGGAGAATCACACCAAACTTATGATCTTATAAGTGGTGCTGGAACAAAGATTATTGGGAAGCAAGAGACCTATGATCTCATAGGGAGAAATCGGTGAAGCTATCGTCATTCAGATCGTGGATCTTTTGAGCAAGGGGTAGACAAGGAGGACTTGACGAAACTGCTGCAATCCATCTACGACTGTAAGTAATGTTTTGTCCTCATTAATATAATTTGCTTGGCTTGTTTCTTTCTAATTCGTGTTCAATCTCACATGAATTTGTCTCTTTAGTAGATAGACCTATTTTGGATTAATCTTGATAGAGTAAGAAGTGGTCGTACTTTGTTTGTCTACAAGGTTTATCGAGGAGTGAAAGATTGGAGCTCAACTCGAAGCGTGCAGGGACAAACACCGGTATAAGGTACTTCTTTTCTCCTTCCTCCTCACACACTAGTCCACCTAGATCTAAAAGGAAGTCAGTGACCATGATAAGCACTTTCTGTCTTAGAGTTAAGCGTCTAGCTCTTTGAGGAGATCTACCTGTCCGCAGGGAGATTTTCCTTCAACAACATGTACTCTCTTACAACGTATTTAAATTGGTCCTATTGCTCTCACTTGAGATTGTTGGTACTTGGTACCAAGTGAACCCACAATATCCTTAGTCACTTATGAGATTTGATCTTGGGTGAGGAGGTTAACAACCAATCCTCCAACTACCAAACATAAAACAAATTAACAAAAGTACAATATTTATACTAATAAATAAAATTATATATTTAAAGTAATTAGAAATAGTATTAAGTTTCATGTAAGAGATTAAAATTATATGTTAACAATAATTACATGACCCCTTTATTAATCTTGAAATATAACTTAAAAGTATTTTTGATTTACCAAAAATTCATCTATGTGATGTAATTGCAAATCAAAATCTTAAAATTATAACACTAACTATTAAACCAATAAACTAATTAAAATATTTTATTTATAAAAAACATAATAATATATCAAAAAATTTGAAATTGTATTAATAAAAACTAATCAAATTAACAAATTAAAATATTAAAAAAAAAAATCCTACTTAAAAAACCAAAATATATTATATTAATTAGTTTCTTGTATCTTCATCATTGTGGAATTCGATGTTAACCCGATACTTTTCAGTGGAAACTCAGTTACCATATTCTCACAAGCTGTATGGCTGTCAGCTGGTGGTATAAATCTATCAATATAACGGTGCTTTCCATTTTTTAAAGCAACGGCATAATTAAAAAATCATAATTAGTTACTTTCCGGCACTATTGGGAGCCCAATTAACGGGCTTGATTGAGATAAATCCGGTGAAAAAATCGTCAATGTACTCTAAAATATGAGTATCTTCCGCCGTAACGGATACACCTTACACATTTCATTTTGTCTTGCATCCAATTTTTCAAATCAGCCGATTCGAATTTGCCTGCCATCCAATTTTTTAAATCGGCAGATCCGAATTTGATTTTTATAGTATTATGGAAACATCGAGCTGAGTCCTAATACTGTGCCATTTCTTCTTAAAGGATCTGAAGCCGGGTCGGCCAGCAATTCTTGGCTGAGCTGAAATTGAATTCCAGCATTTGCCATAGCAAAGATGTTGGAGAAATAATGGAATATCTATTAGTTCCGATTGTGTTTGTATTTAGGATTTAGATCCTATTTTCTAGGAGTTTGTTCTATCTTCTCTTAAGATATTTCTTTATATTCATGACTAATTAATATGAAGAATGTGACATTACTTAAGCTGCTTCCAGATGTAACCTGCCTCACCTGTGCGGAGTTGTTCTCCTTTCCATTTTCTAAATTGGTATCAGAGCACTTAAATAAACTGAAAAAAGAAAAAATGTTGAAGGTTGGCCACCGATAATCTTATCGCCACCGATTATCTTATCGCCAGGCATCTGGCCAAGATGACCAGAGCCAGATTCCGGAACTGAACATTGATTTTCGAATACAGTACTAATTGCTCCGAGGAAGCTCGCATTTCCTCCATTATAAGACGGAGTTATGCCAAACCTCCTTGCTGGACCGTGTCCTCCTCAAAGCGCGCGTCAAAGCCAGTGGTGGCACCAGGCGGAGCCCCGGTAGAGGGCAGGGAAGAGAGCGAGGCGACGGAGGAGGTGCCGGGATCGAAATTGGAAGCTCCAGCATATTGTCCAAGAGATGGAAGCTTTGGTGCTACCGACCTTCTCAGCGGAGACGATGTCAGTCTCGAATCTCACGATTTTTTTTTAAATGAAGATCTGCAGAAAAGCTATTTGGCCAATTCCCGTAGTGGCTCTTTACAACACGTGGACCAACTCCTCAACAATAAAATAAACAGTGACAGCAACAACGACAACTCCTTAACCAGGTGGCTGCTCCAGCTCAACAAAAATCAACCAACATTTATATTATTTAATTCTTGCAAATTCTATTAACTTTTCATAAGTGGGTTGCTGTCAATTTTGGATATAATCATCAATGTCCTGGTCAATGGATTGTTGAAACTTCAGTTCATAATAATATTTGATTTCTTTCAGAGCTCGGAACCATCAAAATTGAGGAATAAATCAATTTTTATGGCGTGGAGTCAAGGAGAAATTAAGTATTATTATGAATTGATGTTACAACAGTCTATTGAGCAGGATATTGATGATTATATCTAGAATTGGTAGCAACTCACTTATGAGAAGTTGGAAGAATTTGCAAGAATTAAAGACAAACACTTCCAATGTCCTGGTTCTTGGAAGTGTTTGTTTTTAATTCTTGTAAATTCTTCCAACTTCTCATAAGTGAGTTGCTGCCAATTTTGGATATAATCAATCAATGTCCTGGTCAATGGACTCTTGCAATGTCAATTCATAATAATACTTGATTTCGTCAAGACTCCAAACCATAAAAATTGAGGAATAAATCAATTTTTATGGCGTGAAGCCCAAGAGAAATCAAGTATTATTATGAATTGATGTTACAACAGTCCATTGAGCAGGATATTGATGGTTATATCCAGAATTGGCAGCAACTCACTTCTGAGAAGTTGGAAGAATTTGCAAGAATTAAAGACAAACACTTCCAAGAACCTTCAGAGGTGTTGACGACAAAGAACAATAGTCAGCTGCCAAGTTCCAAAATGAAGAAGAACAAACCCAAGATGAAAGTAAAGCAAAACAGAGTGAAGATGAAACATATTTGGAGCAACAAGCCAAGGAAGAAGCTCCATCTCCATCACTATCTCACAACAAGAAGAGTCAAGATGAAATTGTTAAAAAAGTCAAGATGAAATTGTTAGAGTCAAGTTGTAAGCAGACATGTTACTTATGTTAGGCATTTGTGTTGTAGACAATCCATTTCTCCATTAAAAAGAGTGTTTAAGAAATAATAGAGAATCTATTAGTTCAGTTTGTGTTTGTATATAAGACTTAGATCCTATTTCCTAAGAGTTTGTTCTAACTCCCTACTTTGATGTATTTATTTATATTGATGACTGATTAATATGAAGAGTGTGGCATTGCTTAGGCTGCCTCTAGGCTTAGCCTGCCTCATCTGTGAGGACCTGGTCTGACCTGGTCTCCTTTCCATTTTCTAAGTAAAGACCGCTGGGGCTGTTTTGCCCATTTCTGTATGGTTTTGAAGTGAGAATCAACAAACGTGTCCCACCAGGAGTTTGGATACCTCTTCTGGTAGATTTTCGTTCGGTTGTGACACGATGTTTTGGAGCGAACTAGTCGTAAATCTGGACCTGGTGCTGGTTCCAACAGGTATTCTTTTCTTGGTCGTCTACGATGTCTTTTTCGTCTACAGAATCATCAAGTACCCCAATACTACCGTCCTAGGATTCCAAAATAGCAACAAACGAGTCTGGGTACAACAGATGACAAAGGTAATAATCAAGACAATTATTACTGGTTTTTCTCGCGTTTTTCCCATATTCATCAACTATTTTTCCTGGAATTTTAGAGTTTTGAATTCATCAATTAATTGCAGAATGTGCCGCAGTATACCTCACTGGCTCTTCAAGTGGTGTCAAGCAACATATCTACTGCCGTTTATCTGGTTAGTCTCTGGTTAACGATCAGTTCTCTAATCGGCACCATTGTGGTCTTTTCCTAAGCAAAACAGAAGCAATGCTAGTTTCAATTAAAATTAATCATCTTTTAATTTTAAATTCTAATTTGATGGCTAAGCATTGAAGATGCTGACATATTTTTAGTCGTCCTCTAAAATCGATGCGCCAGATTTATTGTTCATAACTTCCTTATGAAGGCATCCATTAACCTGTTTACTTTTTTACATTTACCTAATCACATTATAAATTTACTGTAAAAATACATAATTGCCACGTTCAAATGATTAAGAAGGATTAAACTAGCACAGCCACATGATTGTGGCTAATGAACGCGGAAGGCTACTTTCATTTACATGAACCACCGCCATGCTAGTTGAAACGCGGCCGTGCTAGTTGAAACGACGTCCAGTTTAACAATTGCGTCCAGCTACCACTGCCGTAGCTACCACTGTGTTTATACATATTAATTTTTTTTAATCAGTTAACTTGTCAATCAATGGTTAGAAAAGTAATTTCTTAATCATATTAAGTAAATGTAAAAAGTAAATAAGGTAATTGAAGCATTCAGAAATGCAAGGAAGTTATGAGCATTAAATTTCATCCATTGATTAGCCACAAGATTTGAATTTTAGATTAAAAGGTGATTAATTGTGCCCATTGTCAATAGGTGTACGCGTAAATATATGCATGCAACGTTTATATCATTAAAAAACACTCTGCACACATTTCATTTTGGTGACACTCATTCATTTTTATATCTGAAAGGTCGTTTGATGCCACGACCTGACCTGCACAGACATTTTATGTGCACTCTGTGTTGGAGTCGGCTCAGTCACGGCTCTTGTTCTGGATGGAACTCTTTCGGCATTCTTCAGCCGCGAGTCGGCTGTGCCAGTTCCAACCAGCTGGTAAATGAGATATTCTTCGAAAATAAAAGTTCCTAGACGTTTCTAGTAAATATGCGAGCCTTCTGCTTTGTTTCTTGGTCGCCTTCATAACTTAAGTACAGTGTGCTCGTTACTACATTCACGTGAGTTTTCTGATCAGCACGCCGAATTCAGGTGTCCCTGAAGATTACATTGAGAGGGCGGTGAGTAATTGCTGGTCTTTGGGGATAAGGGCTTATTACTTTGCGTTCCCACTTCTGCTGTGGATCACTGGTTCCGTAGCCATGTTTGTTTGCTCACTGGGCATGATCTCTTTTCTATTTTTTCTTGACTTTGGGGCGAATCCCATCGCCCATCCCGGCTTTTGGAATTAAGTCGACCTCTAAGCGTTTACGAGAACCTGTTTACGATATTGGTCGCGGGATATAATCTGGCAGCGGACGAAAACATGCCATCTTACGCAGCCCAGTTGAATTGCGTGAATAACGTTCTGGCAGTTTGGCAATCGAGAGAACTGGAGAGAAATCGTGTTTGTTAATGATTGTATGTCTTCAGAACATTCAGAAGCCTATTATTGCTCTGTTAATAGGGTTGAAATCCCTCTTATTTACCGTTTAAATTAACGCTCATAATTGTTGATACTTAACATGGCGAATGGTTGGTACTAAACATGGTTAATGGCCAGTTTGAAATCACTCGCTTGATCTCTATCGAAGATGTACTCAAACTTGTGATTTTAGAATGGTTTGAATTTCTTCCACTCAGCCTTATCACTTTTTACTCGAAATTACAAAGACTCCAAGGTGTCTAGCTCAACCACAACCATGCACTCAAAAACTAGAATCAACTTGATTTTGATTTGATTACAATTAAAAAAAACCTATTTGCAACTTACAATTATTGTTAATTATTGTTTATTCCAAAGTTAAAGTGATCTTCAAATTTGAATTCATTAAAGTGATCTTCAAATTTGAATTCATTGTACATGCCCAGAAATTGACTATGCAATATCAAGATAGGAACACACACAAGATAGGAACACACACATGACAAGAAACACAAGAAGTGGTAAAAAAAGCCTAATCCATATTTTTGAAGGCTTAAGCCATATTCTTCACATTGTATTTATTTTAATTATACAAATATATAATACAATAATGAAAGCATCTTAATTTTTCTCACATCCAAAAAATCCTAAGCCATATGTTCGAAGGCCTAAGCTATATTCTAGACATTGTATTCATTTTAATTATACAAATATATAATATAATAATGAAAGCATCTTAATTTCTCTCACATCGACACCTCATCTAGAAACACACTTAGGATGAAAATTGTATCCTTAAATATGAAATACATTAGGTGGTTATAGGAATTCATGATTGTATACGAGTAAAAGGCTAACAAGCTCCAATAAAACCCTAAACCAATAGACAACCTTCATTACTATGCTTGCCTCTAACCAAATAGATGAGGCTCTCAATGCTAGGTCTAGTAATACTAAGTGAGGGGAATTCACTTCATGAGGTAAATTTCCTTTGTGTTGGAGATAAATTCTAGTCTAGATCTATGTACAGGGAATAAGAGCCCAAATCCTCCAGATCTACTAGATCCACTAACTCCCCAATATTAAAATATAGTCTTGCATAAAATCTACCTTCCCATAAACCCTACCTCAGTCCTTTCTACAAAAAAAAAATACAATTCTATATGCTCATAGTTTCTAATTGACATCTTACATAACTAGATTTTACAAATTTATTAGGAAATGACTTCTTAAAATTTGTACAACACCTCTTAATGTTCTTTGTTACCCTTAGCTATATATTAGTGTTTTTCTTGGAGGATAAATCACTTCAATTTGGTTGCACTATCATACATGCATTGGGCATGCATTTTTTTACAACATATTTAAACTATCTATTCAATCTAAGAAGATAAACCAATCCTCCCAACCACCCGAGATAAACCTAATGGATAAAAGTGCAATATTTATACTTAAGTAATTATAAATAGTATTTGGTTTCATGTATGAGATTAAGGTTATATGTTAAGAGAAGTACATGACCCTTTTCTTAATCTTGGAATATGACTTAAAAATATTTCTATTGATCAAAAACTCATTTCTTTATAAATAAAAAATAAATTAAATGTACAAAACCTAGATGATTAAAAATTAATCCCCTAACAAATTATTTCAAATGACCAAATTTTATTTAAGCATGATGTAATTACAAATCAAATCTTGAAATTATATCAATAACTATTAAACCGATAAACTAATTAAAATATTTTATTTATAAAAAACATATAATAGTATATCAACTATTAAAGTCTTGAAATTATATTAAAAACTTCTTCCTATTAAAAAAAACCAAAATATATTATATTTATTAGTTTCTTGTATGTTCATCATTCCAAAATATATTATAATAATTAGTTTCAATATATCATATTTATTACTTTCTAGTTTTCTCTATCTAGCTATACACATCCTTTGGATAATGCATATGTTGTCTCGTTTATGTCCCCGTTTACATGTGCATAGGAAATTTATGAGTGACAATTGACTTTAAGTTCAGAATATCAAGAAACAAGGTTGTAGTGTGAAGTTCCTCCAGGTAAATTCTCCTTTCATATACTGAATAACAAGGAGTGAATGTCCAAAATTTGAATTTGAGAGGCATTGTATTCTTGTGCCAACACTACCACTAGTTTGAAAACTATTAGCTTACAACAAATTTTTTTTTAGCCTATTCAATCTTTGAAAGAAATATTGTGGGTAAAGGAAATATGGATTGCTCCCTTAACCCTACCTTTAGGAGTTCCCTCATATCCCTTATCAAAGAAATCCCATGGAAGATCCTTATTTATAACTTCTTTAATAGATTATTTTATGGATTCCTTTTGTTGATATCGAAGAAAGGAAGATAATATATTTAGTCTTTGGACAACATATTTCAAAGGTGTGTCATTTTCCTCAAATACCTTTGAGTTCCTAGACAACCAAACTTCTTGAACAATGGAAATGGAAAGATAACTATATATCTTGGTTTCCTTTTTATGGCATCAATTTCGAAGAGCTTCCTCTATCGAATTCCTACTCCAAGCACTTTTCAAGCCTATGAATCATTTTATCTCGATCAAAGCTTAGTTTGAATATATGTAAGACATAAAAAGGTGTGAGTTAGTTTCAATCTCTTTCTTATAGAGGCAACACCATCTTCGACCCTTGAAACTTTTTTTTTTCAATATGTCTCAGGTTAGCGCTTTGTTGTTCAAGAGAATCCACATAAAAATTTGGATTTTTCTAGATATTTGAATTTCTAGATTTGTTTGAACCACCAAACCTATGGATTGTAATTTCCTTCAACAAAATAAACTTTATATCCTATGCTTGGCACATGATCCCCCGTTGGATTCAATGACCCTAAGATCTAGTCCTCCTCATCTCTTAATCTAATAAAATAATTTCTTAAGTTTTCTATGTACTTCCAGCAAGTTTCAACATCATGTTCTCTTAGACTAATCTCCCTCCAAGTTAACCATTGTTGTTTCCTACTTGTATTTATGTTCCCACTTCTTGAGAGTATGAAACCCTCTATCTCTTAAATCATGTATCACATATGTAGGTAACTTATGTGTACCCATGCTTCCAATCCATAGGTCTAATCATAATTGGACCTTGTCTCCCTTCCCTACGTGCCACACTAGCCAGTTCCAAACTAGTGGGAAATATGAAGCTATTTCCTTCCACACATTGAAACATTCTGAGATCGTTTTACTATATTTCTTATCCATTCTTCCATAGAATCAAACACTATGTATTTATCTTTTCTTACATGATCCCACGGCCTAGAACCTTGAACAAGTCTCCAAACATTCTTTCCAACTAATTCCTTTAATAATAAGAATATGTTCTTTGGGTCCAATCCTCCTTGTGCTTTTGGTACTGCTAATTTTTTCCAAGAAAACCGTGTCATTTGTTTCTTTCCTACCTCGCTTGACCAAATGAACCTGCAACATAATTGACCATTTATTTCTAAGACTCCTTTCATAATCCATGAAAGTGACATCTGGTATATTAGGATATATTCAAGGAAAGATTTTAGTAAGACTAGAAAACCTCCTAAGGATAGCCATGGATTGCACTGGGTATTTATATTTTTCTCCAACATTGTTATCAAACACTAGAAATCACCTTTTTGATACATGTTATATTTTAAATGAAATTTCTTAAATACTTCAAACCAACATATAGATCAACTACATTATAGGGAAACATATTTGTGATTTGTTTTCTCTCTCTCTCTCAAAGAGACCTAAGAAGGATATCAACAATTTGGCATTGAATAAGGATACGAGTTGCCGAATTGAATAAGGCCCATGATATCATAGAAATTCTCAACCATTCTTGTGGATCCTTCACAAAATATGAGAATACCATCGAAAAAAGGTAGATGAGTGACATTATTGGATTTTCCAACATTTATTCCTTTGAAATTACCATTCCCTAACGACCCCTTTATGGATATGCTAAGACCTCCTACAACAATTAGAAACAATAGGGGGGAATAGAGAGAACCCCTATCTAAGCCCTCTTTCTGATTTGCATAAGGGATATTGTTAGCTCTACAAGAGTTCACCTTAGGTTGTATGTAGGGTGAGCTTGGTAACATACAAATCTGGTTTTAATGAGTAGAATTCTCGATGATGGATCAAACTATGTGAGTATTAATACTTACACTCATGAGACAATTAGGAATATATTCTAGAAGAATTAGCTTCACATGAACTCAATAATATACTAAATAGGTTTAAATGAATATGGAGAAGTGCTACAAATTGTAAAATCATACATACATGAGGTACACATGAAGATAAAGCTATAACAATGAAAAGGTACATTTGCAGACTTATATCATTATTGAAAGGAAAGATAGGCTTCTCTCAATCATTAAATGAAACAAGAACCATGTGAATCAGTCACCAATGGCACAAATACACAAAAAGTAGATATGAATAAGGAAAATCTGATTTATATTCACTCAAGAGTAAAAAATCCATAAATACAGTCTAATGAGTCTTCAAGATTTACAAGCCTTCTCAAGTCTTCAAGATCGAATCCGTCTCTTAGCTCATTCTAACTCTTATACAAGAGCTACATCCTTCATTAAATATAAAATAGAATCAAAATATCCTTAGGAGGTCGAATCCAATTTCTTTCATTTTATTCTAATCCTTGGAGATAGGTGGCAATAGTCAAAGAGACAAAAATCGAACAAACTGCTAATTTTCAGGAAATTGTTGGAAGTCATTAATAATTTTTTTCCAACTCACTGCATGACGTCTTTGTCCCTTGACATCTAATTGATCCATGATAATTCATTCAAACCCTCCTTGATAGGTGGCAACCTTCCAACAAGGCGAATATCCAACAACTATGCAAAATAAAGAGTTTGGAGCACATTTCGCAACACACTGGTGTTTTAATTGTTTCTCTCAAATGTCAAACTAGGTCAGGCTGAAATTTGGTGAGAAAGTCAACAAGTATATCATATTCCTCCACAAAAATATTCAGAGAAACCCACATCACCATTTTGGATTTATGATCAAATCTGTAAAATAAACTGCTACAGGAAATTTCACAACGAATTTCACAACGCCTATCTTAGTTTGCAGCGCCAAAGGAAAATCAAGTGGCCACACTGCTTTCGTGACCTCCAAACAAGAATAAAAATCTCATGGAGTACCCGATGACCCTGATTTTGATGATGGTAATTTGAATTTGCACTAGGATGCCTGTAACTTATCCAACCTCCAACCCTCTTCCTTAACTAGTTCGCAGCGCTAGTTCATAGCACCAATTCAAATATAGCTTGCACACTTTGAGGAGGTTGTTAGTTGATAGTATTACATAATCCATGGAGAAATGGTTAAATGTAGGCTCTGAAAACCATAAATCCTCCTTTACATGACCAATCTTATGTGTTAACATATATGTTGCTCCATTTATAAGGATTGCAAAAGAGACCTAACTGATATAATTCATCACCCATGCAACACTATAAGAATTAATATTATGTAGAGTTATCTCACCCGATAAAAGGCTTTGGATATGTCCTCTTTTACTTTCATAGATATTAAGGTTTTGGTGTTAGTTGAGTATAAATCTAATTGAAAATCCCCTACTACCTCGTGAATTTTCCTCCCCTATAAAAGGCGGAACTAATTTGGAGAGATCCATTAGGGAATGAATCCTTTCATCTTTCTAGCAATAATCTTTGATATAATTTTGTAAATGAAATTACATACATATATTGACTGATTTTTTTTTTAGAGAAAGTGCGATTATCAAATTTTAGGATAAAGGGTATGCATGTTTTATTAAAGGATACCAATTTTTTCCCTTGGGTTGTTCAATACTTAGCCACTCTTCGTAAGTCTTCTTTAATAAAGTCATACCTTTAGACCATAAAAAAATCTACTAGGAGCCTATCTGGATCGAGGATTTTATCCTTTTGAAAGTTTTGGAGAGTTGAGATAAGTTCTTCTTTATCTACTTCTATCATTGATGCTTGATTATCTCCCATATTGACAAAGTAAGGAAAAGAGTTTGAAAGTTTGATCACTTCTGTAATAGTATTTTGAGAATTGGCCTTAAAAGGAGATTAGAAATACTTCACGCCTAATACTTCCATATTGGTGAAATGTGTTTCCCATGTTCCATTATCCTTCTCTATCTTCCATACAGAGTTTATATTTTTTCTACAGTTGGCATATGTGAAAAATATTTGTGTTCTCATCTCCATCGTGTAGCTAGATAGCCCTACTTTTAATCCTTTATTCTTTCTCTTTGTCCAAAATAATTTTCCTCCTTTTGTCCTAAAGTTGCTTTGTCTTATCTTTCTAATTCTCCGAAGTATATCCAAATATCTCATTGTTATAGTATGTTTCTAGAAGTTCGTTTACTTCCTTGAGAGTCTTATCATTATTTTATTTTTCCTTTAATAACCATTTTACTATAGCCTCTTTTGCCCTTTTTAGATTCCAATGAAATTGAATAGGACATTCTCTTAAGGAGGCATTGAAAGGATTCCAAACTTCTTCTATCAGATTTATAAATTCCTCCTTTTTTATCCATTATGGGTTCATTTTGAAGGAACTGAGTGGTTTCCTTTGAGATGGGGCCTCCTCTAAGAGAATTTGGTTATGATCAAAGTCCCCCACCATTGGAAACCCATAGACAAATTCTAGTAGCTTTTTCAAGAAAGGCTTCTAAGATATAATAGTAGCTAGAGATATAATAGATTTTCTTCCTCTCTTAGTCACCTTCGATTATTTTTCTTCCAAAGAGCCCAAACCTTCTTCTATCCCACTTGGAAAAGTAAATAAACCTTTGGTCCTTGGTGTAATGTACCTCAAATTTGTCAAAATAAAATAAAATTTCTTAGCGACATAAATCTCCAATTCCTTAAACTGACTCGTAATAAAAGAAAGTAGCCCTTTATCTCCATCGTTAAACTCTGATACTTTTTCTTAAGTTTTGATTGTCAATGATGACATTACTACCCAACATTTCACGTATTGAATAGAGTTCCTAAGTGGGAAAACTCCACATTATATAACATTTCCTTTTAGTTCTAAGTTATGCTAACATTCATNATATATATATATATATATATATATATATATATATACATTATATTATGCTTAGAACTATACTAGGCTTAGGACTTATGGTCATAAACTCTCCTCTAATAACATACTTCTATACTTGCGCGCAAATTTAAACTCAAATGACTATACGATAAAACTCATGTACCATGCATAATGTATTGGGGTCGGGGTTATACACCTTGGCAAAGTGTTGATGGTTAACATAAGATTTTTGACATTTTCTTTCAAGGCAAAGGTCATCGAAATGCATTCTCGGTAATTTAATGGTTGGGTAAAGATCTTTGAGTCATAAAATCGACATGAAGGTTTCCTGGTTAATAAAACCCTATGCTAACAATTCGTTTAACTCTACCTAATCTAAACGATGTCTAAACTAAATGATGTACTAACTGGATTGATATTAATTAGAGTTAACTGTTTCCATATAGTCGAGCTACGAGGGAAACTTCCCTTTTTTTCGTATCCCATTTAATGTGAAAGGAAAGGATTTTAAGACGGGAGTTAAGCCTTTGAACTGACCAGTAACAGAGGCCTTATGTATGCGAATAATGAGGGCCATCACCTGACCCTTCATCCAATATGAACACGCCAACTCTGCTCCATCAGATGGCCAAAGTCTCCCTTAGTACCATCAACATTCACTTTGCGTGGTATGAGTTCTTTAGGGTTATAGTAGTCTTACTTTTGTCATTTGCGAAGTTCTCTATAATTAGCTTTGCATTTTAGTTTCTCGGCGAGGGGGAGTGGCGAATTAGATAACTTCCCTGGACTGTTCTCACTACTAGTAAGTGGCTTCACTATTGTTTTCCTTTATTCTTAATCTTCTTGCAAGGACTAGACATTCTACTCTTTTTGTCTCCGTTTCCAATGAATTCGCACAGGTATAGTTTTTGGTATGTGGTTTACTCTTAGGTCTAGTCGTCCCCTACATCTCTTTTATTTTTTTGTCACCACTATTTGGTGTTGAGTCTCTGCGATAATTCACAATAAATCGTTCCCAGAAGTCAAATCGATAGGGTAGGAACCACGCCATAAACTACATATTATATTCTATCCAGGTTAAGGGAATTCCGTTCGGTAGGTTTTTTAATAATGTTTCAGTCTTGGTTGGGAATTTCATATTGAATTTTACTTGGGGTCCTCCGTTTTCCCAACTACTAGATGATTCTTACAATTGTAAATTTCCCTCAGCAAGATTTCTTTATTTTCATTTGGCATATAGTCATATATAAATGGATGTTTGGGAATTCTATGTATCGAATAAATTAGTTATAGGGATATGAGCTCTAACATGCACTGCTTTGGAATCTTTATTTAATTTTTGGTCATCCTTTTCGTTCCAATTCATTAATGTCTGTGTGTGTGTCAAAGTCCATTCGAGCCTGGTAAACTCGACAAGGATGTTGCCTATGTGTTTTCTTTTCTTTAATTAAACCTTCTCTTAGTCAATGCTAGCTATATTTTGATGGTGTTATTGACCTGCAACTTTTAATTCAATGTTTTCATTTTCAAATAATGTATCCGGCCTTCTCTCGCTACATGAACCATGTAGCTCAAACTTCACTGTTAATGTCATTTGTCTATTTCTTTCCTGAAGAGTTTTTGATTTAGTTGATTTGGTAATAAATGCTAATGATGGGACCCTGTGATTGTGAGGGTACCCATCAAGAAGTCTTGGGCCCCTCTCCCCCTTCGTCTGGGACATTTGCTCGACCCAACTCAATAGGGATTGGATACGAGGCTCCTCAATCGCAAGTTAAGTGCGACTCTGCATAACCCTTCCTGTTACTAATCATTTTTATTTTAAGTTATATTCTTCTTATCTTTGTTGAATAATATTAATGGTGTTTGTGAAATATTGTGCAGGGATTTTGGCCATGCGAAAGTTGTGGACGCCGACCCTTACCACACACATAAGAGGTACCCAGGTTCCATCTCGCCCCTCTCAAGGAGTGCCCTAAGTGGCTAAGGATTGATAAGATTTAACTTAAAATTCTATCACTGTGGGTGAAGATTTGTTTATTCAATGTTAGTTGACTCTTTATCTTTGTAACTTACTTTTACGACAAAGTATAAGGGTCATAACTTAATATTGTATATCTGAAAGAATGATATATATAGAACATTACTATGTCATTATTCAAAATAAAAATATTGATTTAGATGGGAATATGAAGAGACCCTTTTGAATAATAGACCCGTTCTTTAAATTTTTCTGGAATGAATAGCAATGTGAACAATAATTCTATTTTGACCCCTTCTGGTCTATTTTGGACCTTTATAAGGAAATTCGATTAATTCCGTATTTATTCTAGTGGCTTTACCTTCAAATTTTACTACAGTATATCTTAAGCATATAAAATGGAAAGGTTATGGATGTATACCCTTTAGTTCTTTTTGTTTACTACTGTAATGTTTTATTCTAGAGTTGTAAAATGATCGTCTGAACCGTTCGTTTTTTCCTTTCCGAACTTTATTTAATATTACCTGACTTATTTATTTCACTTCAGAGTATCGTTATTGTGACTGTCTGAAACTATTTATTTTACTTCAGAGCTCCAAATCTGTGACTGTTGAACTATTTGTTTTCCTTGTCATTACCAGCAACTGATTGAAATCTATGCAATAGATAATTAAAAGGGTCTGAGGCTATCAGTGTAGTCAGATCTGCATATGTAATTTATAGATATGTCTCTGTAATTATATCCATAGTGCTTACTTTATATATGAGACCATTATATTTTTACTTTATATGCATAGTTTGTTCTACATAGCTGTTAGAATAGTTTTATATATTAACTATATAGTATGTGTACAGATCTCTCTCTCTCTCTCTCTCTCTCTCTCTCTCTCTCTCTCTCTCTGT
>SNQJ01S0021728.1:105595-124671 GCA_010110895.2 Picea sitchensis | reverse complement strand
ATATATATAATTTCTATTTCTGTTGTAGGAAATCAATTGAAACGTCTGTACATATATATCTTCGTAATTCGGTTCCATTCATATTATGCACATAGATAGTTTACACAAAAAAATAAAATTATCTGGGGTTTATCTTACAATTTTATCTCATTAAAGCAGTAATCTAATCTACAGAACTATTCTTATCAAAGATTAACCAGACAGATTCTTTCAGCTAGTAAATCAAATGACAATAGTATTCACTCAACATTATAATCCAATAGAAATAATCCATTCAGAACTAGTTTTAGAGGAATTCTGTCAGTCCTTAAGTTCAATAATATTCAATCAGATTTTTGTCCATAGCAATACTTCTATTCATAATTTAAATAGAATCATCCTATCAGTTATTAAACCATATAACAATCAACCAGAGAAAAGAGTAGGATGACGTATCTGAATAGTTGTTGAATAACAAATGGAACAACCACGTTCCTCCCGATATTAGAACCGAATAACCAAATCACTTGTCATGTTCTCCCCCTAGCCTGACCATGAATCCATGAGCGCTAACTCAGAACTCCTCCTCAGTAAGAGTCCTTCATTTTCAACAAATTCTCCTTGCCTCACACTCAGAAATAGTGTTCATAATAGCAAGAGATAAATCCTTTCCCCCAACATACTAGGCAACCTCCTGCCTCCTCTCATATGCCATATATGCAAAGTCATTTTTTCCTAGGTCTTTTTCCCCCTTGGGAATTTTCATAGATTTTCAAATCCCTGATTTCCAGGGGCTGCCAATGGCCAAATTCTTGATTTGACACTTATAACAATCAGCCTTGAGGTAGTTCCAACATGTTCCCCACTCATGGAGTCATGGTCATCTCATTTTAACATGGTTGTTCCATCTATCCTTCAGCAATAATTATAAAATATTTTGTTTCATACAAGTGTCATATTCAGGTAGTTAGTTGGGTCAAATCAAATCTCTTCCCAACAATCATAATCATTAATTACAATTAACTAAATTCAAAATTCAGAATTTCCATAAATAGCAAAAATTTTCCAATTTTGAATTTACCAAAAACAGAAATAATTTCCTAAGAAATTTCAAACTTAAAAATAATTTACTTTTGGGGATGTTACATCCTTTCCCCCTTAAATAAAAAACTGTCCTCGGTTTTCATTCCTTTCTTGGAACAAGATTGGATGAGATTTCTGTAAATATCCCCAACTCCCAAGTGGCTTCCTTAGGGCTAAAGTGCTTCCATTGCACCTTTACCTGAGCGACGACTCTGTTTCGAAGTGCTATTTCTCTCCGGTCTAGAATGCGTAGAGGTTTCACTTGGAACTCGCCTTTTGGTTCCACCTGCACCAAGTTCCAATCGATCATATGAGTAGGGCTGTGAACATAATTCTTTAGCAAAGAAGCATGAAATACATTATGAATTTTTAGATTGGCACAAAGTGCAAGTTGGTATGCTATGGGTCCAATTCGAGCTAAGATCTCGAAAGACCCACAAAACCTGGGTGCCAACTTGGCACAGTTCCCTAACTTCAGTGAAATTTTCTGGGCTTTGACCTTTAAATAGACATGGTCTCCCACTTGAAATTTCAAGTGTCTTATTTTCTGGTTCGTGTAATTTTTTTGTTTGTCCTATGCCTCTTTTAGGTTCTGTCGTAATTTTCTTACCGTGTTCTCCATTTACTAGAGCATCTCTAGTCCAACCATGAGTCTATCAACTAGGTTATCCCATCTAATTAGAGTCCTACACTTTCTGTTGTACAGTACCTCAAAAGGGCTCATTTTAGTCAAAGTTTGGTACCCATTGTTGTATGCAAATTCTACCAAGTGCAGGTAGTCTTCCCACTTGCTTGGTTTTGTTATTACTTACATGCGGAGCATATCTTCTACGATTTGGTTTGTTCGTTTAATCTGTCCATCCGTTTGTGGATGATAACTTGTGTTGAAATTCAAGTTAGTATTTAACCCTGCAAACAATTCTTTCCAAAAAGAAGATGTAAATTTTATTTCTCTATCCAAAATCACCATTTTAGGAATACCATGCAGTCTAAAAATTTCTTTCATGAATATTTCAGCGATGTTAATACTTTTAAAAGTAAACTTTATAGGAATAAAGTGTGCAGACTTACTAAGTTTATCGATTACCACCATAATTGAATCATTTTGTTTTCAAGTTCTACGCAAACCTGTAATAAAGTCTAGTGATATAGTCTCCCATTTCCATTCCAACACTGGTAAGGGCTATAATAGGCTGGCTAGATGCTAGTGTTCGTCTTTTACCTGCTGACAATCTTGAAACTTAGCTAAGTATTCTATTGTTTCTCCCTTCATATTAGACCAATAAAATAACTTTCTTAGTGATGTTATCGTTTTTTGGTATCCTGGATGACCAGAATATGAATTCTTATGAACTTCATCCAAAATTATTAAATTTCACTCTGTCGAATCTGGTATGTATATTATGTTTTTAAATCGTAGTAACCCATTTCTATCCACACTCAAATCTGTTATGTCTGAATTTGTTCTAGTGTTCTGTAATTATGCCACTGTTTTAGTGTAATTTTCGTCGTTATTACCTACAGCCTTTACCCTTTGTTCAAGATCGATTTATGCCCTGCTAATGATTATTTCAAACAAACCATGAACTCTTCTGCTCAAAGCATCAATTACTTTGTTTTCCTTACCCTCGATATGTCTTACCTCAAAGTCAAATTCACTCAAGAAGGCTAGCCATCTTGCTTTCCTTGCATTAAAGTCCGACTGACTAAACAAAAATTTCACACCATTGTTGTCAGTCAATAATAAAAACTTTATGCCCATTATGTAGTGTCGCTACATCTTTAAGGCGTGTATTATAGCTGCCAATTCTAAGTCATGAGTGACGTAGTTTTTCTCATGTTCCTTTAGTTTTCGGGACTCATAGCAAATAACGTGCCCTTTTTGAGTTAGGACACCACCTAGTCCTTCTTTACTCGCGTCTACACAAACGATGAAGTCTTTGATTGGATCTGCTACTTTTAAAATGGGTGCGGTCCTTAGTAATTCCTTTAACTTATTAAAACTATCTCGATGTTTCTGTGACCAGTTAAACTCGGCTCCCTTCTTTTGTAACGATGTGATAGGGTAAGAAATTTTGGAAAACTCCTCTATAAATCTGCGGTAATATCTGGTGATTCTCATGAACGATCGGATGTCTGCTACATCCTTAGGAATCTGCCATTCCATGATGTCTCTTATTTTCTCCACGTCAACTGCAATGCCTTCTGTAGAAATTACATGTCCTAGGTATTGTATTTTCTTCTGATAAAATTCACATTTATCGAATTTAGCATACAGTTTGTGCTTCCTTAAAGTTTTCAGAACTATCCTTAAGTGTTCTTCGTTTTCTTCTTCTGTTTTAGAATATATTAGAATGTCGCCAATAAATAGCAACACAAACTTGTCCAAGTAATGACTAAAAATACTGTTCATTTTATTTTATCTTCAGCTGAAGGTGTACCTTCATATGAGTTGTCCCCTTTTTCCGCTTCAGGACCAGAATTATTGGAGGCCCTTTTACTAACCTCTTCCTCCGGGTTCTTTTCCTTTGGGGTTTTCTTTGTCACTATACTACGCAGCAAGACTTCATTTATTTCATGCTATTCATGTTGTGCCTTCTTTAGTTTCTCATTGTATGCCTTGAAAACCTGAAGCTCAACAATGAGATTCCTCATTGTTTCCAAAACTTCAGTAAGTGAGCTTCTGTCACTATTTTTTCTCGAATCTTCAGGAGGTCTTTGTTCAGGATTCCCCTCAAGTCTAATTTCTGCGTCATCCTAGGCTGTCATGATTAACACAAAACATAAAAGAGTTTTTTGTTTGTAGCAGTAATGGTTTGTTAGTTTTACATAGACAGAAATATGTCCTAAGTAATTATTTTGGCCATGTTCAAGGTCCAAGTGTTGTAACCTTTTCTCTACTACCATATGTAATGTACCTCAAATTTGTCAAAAAAAAAAAGTTTCTTACAGACATAAATCTTCAATTCCTTAAACCGACTCGTAATAAAAGAAAGTAGCCCTTTATCTCCATCGTTAAACTCTGATAAGATTTCTTAAGTTTTGATTTTCAAAAATGACATTACTACCCATATTTTCACATATTGAACAGAGTTCCTAAGTGGGCCTCTAATAACATACTTCTATACTTGCACACAAAGTTAAACTCAAATGACTATACTATAAAACTCATGTACCATGCATAACGTATTAGGGTCGGGGTTATACACCTTGGCGAAGTGTTGATGGTTAACATAAGATTTTTGACATTTTCTTTCAAGGCCAAGGTCATCAAAATGAATTCCCTGTAATTTAATGGTTGGGTAAAGATCTTCGAGTCATAAAATCGGCATGAAGGTTTTCTGGTTAATAAAACCCTATGCTAACAATTCGTTTAACTCTACCTAATCTAAACGATGTCTAAACTAAATGATGTACTAATTGGACTGATAGTAATTAGAGTTAATCGTTTCCATATAGTCAAGCTATGAGGGAAATTTCCCTTTACCTTGTATCCCATTTAATGTGAAAAGAAAGGATTGTTAGACGAGAGTTATGCCTATGAACCGACCATTAACGAAGGCCTTGTGTATGCAAATAAAGAGGGCCATCACCTGAACCTTCATCCAATATGGAAATGCCAACTCTACTCCATCAGATGGCCAGAGTCTCCCTTCATACCATCATAATTCACTCTACATGGTATGAGTTCTTTAGGGTTATAATAGTCTTACTTTTGTCATTTGTGAAGTTCTCCTAAATTAGCTCTGCATTTTAGTTTCTCGGCGAGGGGGAGTGGTGGCTTGGAGAACTTCCTTTGACTGTTCTCACTACTGGTAAGTGGCTTCACTGTCATTTTCCTTTATTCTTAATCTTCCTGCAAGGACTCGACATACTGCTCTTTTTGTCTCTGTTTCCAATGAATTCACATAGGTATAGTTTTTGGTATGTGGTTTACTCTTAGGGATAGTCGTCCCCTACATCTCTTCATTTTTTTCTGGCGCCATTAATTGGTGTTGAGTCTCTGCGAGACTTCACAAGAACTGAGACCCAGAAGTCAAATCGATAGGGTAGGAACCACATCGTAAACTGCATATTATATTCTATCTAGGTTAAGGCAATTTCGTTCGGTAGGTTTTTTAATAATGTTTCAGTCTTAGTTGGGAATTTCGTATTGAATTTTACTTGGGGTCCTCTGTTTTCCCAAATACTATATGATTCTTACAACTGTAAATTTCCCTCAGCAAGATTTATGTATTTTCATTCAGCATAGTCATATATAAATGGATGTTTGGTAATTCTATGTATCAAATAAATTCGTTATAGGGATATGATCTGTAACATGCGCTGCTTTGGAATCTGTATTTAACTTTTGGTCATCCTTTTTGTTCCAATTCGTTAATGTTTGTGTGTGTGTCAAAGTCCATTCGAGCCTGGTAATCTCGGCAACAATGTTGCCTCTGTGTTTTCTTTTCTTTAATTAAACCTTCTCTCAGTCAATGCTAGATAGATTTTGATGGTGTTATTGACCTGCAACTTTTAATTAAATGTTTTCATTTTCAAATAATGTATCCGGGCTTCTCTCACTACACGAACCATGTAGTTCAAACTTCACTGTTAATGTTGTTTGTCTATTTCTTTCCTGAAAATTTTTCAATTTAGTTGATTTGGTAATAAATGCTAATGATGGGACCCTGTGATTGCGAGGGTACCCATCAAGAAGTCCGGGGTCCCTCTCCCCCTTCGGTCTCGGATGTTTTCTTGACCCAATGCAACAGGGATTGGATACTAGGCTCCTTAATCGCAAGTTAAGTGTGACTTTGCATAACCCTTCGTGTTACTAATCATTTTTATTTTAAGTTATATTCGTCTTATCTTTGTTGAATACTATTAATGGTGTTTCTGAAATCTCGTGCAGGGATTTTGGCCATGCAAAAGTTGTGGACGTCGGCCCTTACCACACGCATAATAGGTACTCAGGTTCCATCTCGCCCCTCTCAAGGAGTGCCCTAGGTGGCTAAGGATTGATAAGATTTAACTTAAAATGCTATCACCGTGGTTGAATATTTGTTTATTCAATGATAGTTGACTCTTTATCTTTGTAACTTTCTTTTACGGCAGAGTATAAGGGCCATACCTTAATATTGTATATCCAAAAGAATGATATATATCGAACATTACTATGTCATTATTCAAAATAAAAATATTGATTTAGATGGGAATACGAATAGACCCTTTTGAATAATAGACCTGTTCTTCAAATATTTCTAGAATGAATAGCAATGTGAACAATAATTCTATTTTGACCCCTTCCGGTCTATTTTGGACCTTTATAAGGAAATTTGATTGATTCCATATTTATTCCAGTGCCTTTACCTTAGAATTTTTTTTTTTGACAGAAACGGTTATATTATAAAAAACAGTGGCAAGCCACTGGGTCCTTTACATCGAGAGTGAATTCTATCACTCAAAATTCAAAATCCTGGATACGTTACCACATTACTCAGATTACTTCTTTTTAATAGCTATTTCAGCGAGCCAGATCGGCTTCGCGTCATTACATCTTTCCGCTGATAGACATTTTTTTTCTTTTTTGTTACGACCTGCCATTCATTGCTTTGACCTTGGTTATGAATTTTCGGCTGAGCTTGCGCTTCTTCTGCCTCAGCAATATCGGCCCATCTTGAGGCTGGCTGGGTTGGGCTTGAAGACCTGGGTAGAGTTTCTCCCGCTGGGTCTTCCCCCTTAACAGGTTCTTTGGGAACGGAGACGGATTCCCCTTCAGCTTCTGACGGCGTGATCTTTGCTTCAGCTTGCTTCTCCGATTGCGCTCCTATCCACCAAGTGGGCCTTTGGATTCGGGATGATCTTCTTTTTTTGGATGAATTCTCACAGTTCCGGGCTATGTGCCCTGTTTTGAAACATACCCTGCATCTGAAACAGAGGTTCTCGAAATCGATCTTCTGGGTCCAAGAGTAGTTCTGTCCAAGAAGGATGATTTCTACTGGGAAACCCTTGTTGAAGTCCATCTCTACACAGATCCAGGCAAAGGTGGAGTTGATTGGGGCAGCTTCAGGGCTATTGCAGAGAAATTTCCCTATGCTATTTCTGATAGATTCAAGAGATTTGTCCCCCCGAAAGTGGAGGGGAAGTGACGGGAGACGCACCCAGACTAGAGAAGAAGAAATAGAGGCCGTGGCTGGATCAAAGTCAGGGGTGCACGGCTACACGGACAACCCTGCTCTACCCCAGAACCACGGCCCGGAGCTGGAAACCAAATCTCTTTCATCAGATGAATCAAAGATAGCCGCGAAAAAACCCTTCGCAAAGGGGCAGACTGAAACCTCACCCACAAGAAGTGGGGACCATTCGGAGTCGATCCAGGAGCGAAGATCAACTAGACTCGGCCAGAAGCCGTTGAATCTGCAAACCAGGGCGATCTTGCTGAGCTGAGAAGAAAACATTAGTGATTCCTTCGGCATCTGGATAGAAACTGTAGGGGCTTCAACAATCGAATTTTTCGGAGCAGAGGCACCCCCTCAAAGGGAGGCCATATCCTTGAAAGAAGCATGTCCCACACGTCCCATAGAGGGACCTTGATCTGGGAGGGGGAGGGCGGAGCAACCCCCGTCGGGCTTGGAAAAAGCGTGAGAAGAGGCGTGAGCAGGAGCAGGGGGGGCGCCGACCGCCATGAGGGACGCAACCACGAGAGGGGGCGCATCAACCGCCCATGAAACCACCAGGGAAGAACCAGCTGCCATTGGAGATCTGCAAATGGGCGGGAGTGAGCTTGAGCTGCCTGGAACAAGTCGAGAGAAGGCCAGCGGACCTGTGGAGAAGCTGCAAGACCAGGCCGAAGACCTAAAAAATGAACCCTCGCCTTCTCTGTCGCCGCCGCTCTCAGGTCGAAAGGGAAGGAATTTTAAAATTTGAAGGACATGGGGGTGGGATTTGATCCACTTATGTGTGCACGGGTCACGATACCATTTATTATAGTATCTCTGGGTGTAACCACACGTTCGACCACTACCTCAAGGTGTCCCCATGGCTCTAGGTAAAGCCCTCACGAGAATTGAACCTTGCCCAATGGTGAAAAACTCCTCGCTTTACACCATTGGATCCAACCCCTTTGGGCTCCTTTACCTTATAATTTTACTACAGTTGATCTTAAGCATATAAAATGGAAAGGTTCTGGATGTATACCCTTTAGTTCTTTTTGTTTACTACTGTAACATTTTATTCCTGAGTTGTAAAATGACCGTCTGAATCATTCATTTTTTCCTTTCTGAACTTTATTTAAGATTACCTGACTTATTTATTTCACTTCAGAGTATCGTTATCATGGCTGTCTGAAACTATTTATTTTACTTCAGAGCTCCAAATCTGTTATTGTTGAACTACTTGTTTTCCTTTTAATTACTAGCAACTGATTGAAATCTATGCAATAGATAATTAAAAGGGTCTGAGGCTATTAGTAGTCAGATATGCATATGTAATTTATAGATACATCTCTATAGTTATATCCATAGTGCTTACTTTATATACGAGACCATTTTATTTGTACTTTATATGCATAGTTTGTTCTACATAACGATTAGAACAGTGTTATATATTAACCATATAGTGTGTGTGTGTGTGTGTGTGTGTGTGTGTATGAGGGATGATTTTAAGGATGAAAATTTATTTTACAATGTAGAAATCTTGGTGAATCTTACTATTCCTTCATATGCCTAATACAAATGTTTGGCGATATTTTTGTAAAAATATTAAAATTTCTAAGGATTTTATATAGTTCTTATAAAATTTTGGTGATTTTTAAGGTAAAATAATTTTATCCTATAGAATTTGGGTGAATCATTTTTAAAATAATGAATCTTGTTTTTGGAAAAACCATAGAAAATTAGCCCATGAGAGAAATTTAGCCCCTAAAATCATCCCGTGTGTGTGTGTGTGTGTAATTACCATTTCTATTGTAGGAAATCAATTCAAACGTCTATACATATATATCTTCATTCTTCGGTTCCATTCATATTATGCACATAGATAGTTTACACAACAAAATAAAATTATCTGGGGTTTATCCTACAGTTTTATCTCATTACAACAGTAATCTAATTCACATAACTATTCTTCTCGAAGATTAACCTGATAGATTCTTTAAGCCAGTAAATCTAATGATAATAGTATTCACTCAATATTATAATCTAACAGAAATAATCCATTCATAACTAGTTTTAGAGGCATTCTGTCAGTCCTTAAGTTCAATAACATTCAATCATATTTTTGTCCATAGCAATACTTCTATTCAGAATTTAAACATATGCATCCTATCAGTTATTAAACCATATAAATTCTGTCAGAGAAAAGAGTAGCATGACATATCTGAAGAGTTGCCGAATAAAAAATGGAACAACCACGTTCCTCCCAACCTTAGAACCGAACAACCAAATCACTTGTCCCATTCTCCCCCTAGCCTGATCATGAATCCATGAGGGCTAACTCATAACTTCTCCTATTCTTCCCTAGCAAGAGTCCTTCAATTTCAACAACTTCTCCTTGCCTCACACTTAGAAATAGTTTTCATAAAATAAAGAGATAAATCCTTTCCCCCAACATACTAGGCAATGTCCCGCCTCCTCTCATATGCCATATATGCAAAGTCATTTTTTCCTAGGTCTTTTTCCCCCTTGGGAATTTCCGTAGCTTTCTAAATCCATAATTTTCAGGGGCTGCCAATGGCCAACTTCTTGATTTTCCACTTGTAACAATCAACCCTGAGGTAGTTCCAACATGTTCCCCACTCATTGAGTCATGGTTAGCTGATTTTAACATGGTTGTTGCATTTGTCCTTCAGGAATAATTATAAAATATTTTGTTTCATACCAGTGTCATAGTCAAGTAGTTAGTTGGGTCAAGATCTCTTCCCAACAATCATAATAATTAATTACAATTAACTAAGTTTGAAATTCGGAATTTCCATAAATGGAAAAAAATTTCCAATTTCGAATTTACCAAAAACGAAAATAATTTCCTAAGAAATTTCAAACTTAAAAATAATTTATTTTTTGGGATGTTACACTTTGCCTAAGTTTGTATTTTTCAACCTTCAATTTTTGGGTATCACAATGGGTTTCCAATTTGGCTTGCTTCCTAGATGAGTTCATAGAGTTTTAGGGTGAGGATGCCTCAACACCTTGAATCCCTCCTATCCATTGTAGGGGTATAATACGAGGAGTCTTGGGGATATTTATCTCTCATAGAATGGGATGAAATAACTATATTTTTCCTTATCCTTATTATCTAACCCTACCTCCCAATAGCCCTAGAAAAATTCAAAATTATTTTCATTGGTAGGTGGAGGATGAATTTTTTGGAGTGAGCATTTCCCCTATCATTTTGTTTCTTCTTGTACACCCAAACATTTCTTCTATTTGGCAGTGGAAATTCATCTACCAAGTGCCCATAAACGTGGCATATTCCACACTTAAAAGGAATTCCTTCATAATCTAGATGTTGATAAAATATCGCAAATCCCTTATAGATTATAATAGAGTCTTGTCTAGTCCTTAAAAGAGGTCCATTCCCACTGAAATTATTCCCATACCCATATACCCAAAATCATAGTAAGAATTATCCACCTCATAGAAAACACCTAAGGCATTCCCTATTTCCATAAAGTCATCATCTGAGCATAGAATTAGGGGGAGACATAACATCCTCGCCCATAATTGAAAAGACTCCATGTGGGTTGAGTGAACATCAAAATCGAGGTGCCGGTTTTTTAGAAATAATGGTTGGGCGCCCCACTTCCACCTTTTCTAGAGGATTTTGTCACTATCAACCATATGCCTAAGAATCCGAACCATCCATCCTTTTACCAAAACCATACTATGAGGAGGATAACCTAGCACAACTTCAAAGTTTTTCTTTGTCTAGGCCCTCAGGGTATCACCTTCCATTCTTTTTCTTAGGAATCAACCTAAAATAGTTGAATCCTCCATTTTGAGGATCTCATGTAGTTTGATAGTATCCACCATCTATATATTGAATACCCCATGCTTCCTCTTGACATACCTTCGTCATTTTCTAGACTTCAAAGTGCCTCTTTATCCTCGGCCTTCTCTATTTTGGTATTATGTTACCTTAGTTTCATAGAAAGGTATTCCACTCACCATTTCACAGTTTAGCATAGATCCAATTAAACCCTATGCCAATAGACAACCTTCATTAGTATCCTTGCCTCTAACCAAATAGATGAGGGTTCCCAATACGAGGTCTAGTGGTACCGAGTGAGGGGAATTTACTGCATGGGGTAAATTTCCTTATGTTGGAGATAAATTTGAATCTAGATCTGTGTACAGGGAATAAGAGTCCAAATCCACAATCCCATAAGTTACCTCGACCTCGAATTGACTTCCTAATGGTCACAAAGTGATCAATCTTAAAACCCTATAGCTTGAAAAATCCATGTCATAATTTTGGCCACCATGGTGGGCTCTCACCAGATACGATCTTGACAATATCCTCCTCCACCGAAAGGGTTCTAATGAATTGGTCTCGTCATGGCATACACATAGCATCACAGATTTACCACTAGATTGGATTGGACCCACTAGCTTCCTAGACTTCAAATATAAGCTCGCATAAACCCTACCTTCGCATAAACCCTACCTCAATCCTTCTGATAGAAAATACTATTCTATATGCTCATATTTTCGAATTGACATCTGAGACAACTCAATTTTACAAATATGACATCTTAAAAGTAATTAGAAATTGAATTTGGTTTAGTATATGAAATTAAGGTTATATGTTAACAAGAAGTACATGACCCCTTTTATTGATTTTGAAATATAACTTTAAAATATTTCTATTAACCAAAAACTATCTCTTCCTAAATAAGAAATAAATTAAATGTACAAAACCTAGATGATGAAAGTTAACCCCTAACAAATTATTTGAATCCAAATTTTATTTAAGCATAATGTAATTACAAATCAAAATCTTAAAATCATATAATAACTATTAAACTAATAAACTAATTAAAATATTTTATTTATAAAATATATAATAATGTATTAAAATCTTAAAAATATATTAATAAATACTAATTCAATTAACTGATTAAAATATTAAAGATTTTTTCTTACTTTACAAACCAAAATATATTATATTTAGTTACTCAAATATATTATATTTATTAGTTTCTTGTAGTTTCATAGTTCCAAAATGTATTATAATGATTAGTTTCAATATATTATATTTATTAGTTTCTTGTAGGTTCATAGTTCCAAAAAGTATTATAATAATTAGTTTCAATATATTATATTTATTAGTTTCTTGTAGGTTCATCATTGCAAAATATATTATAATAATAAATATAATTGCAAAATATAATATAATAATTAATATATTTATTAGTTTCTTGTACGTTCATCATTCCAAAATATATTATAATAATTAGTTTCTTGTATGTTCATCACTGTTGAATTCTATGTTTTCTATGTTTGAATTAAATGTATTGGTCTATTTTTAGGTGAGAAAGCAGTAGTTTAAATGTTTTTTTAATTGATATTATTTATTTTATTTTATTTAAAAACTATTAAAATTTTAAGTTTATATAATTTGAGTGTTTTTAGATTTTTCAACAAGTTGAATTTATTTATGTATTTAAAAATATAATTTAAAAAACAGAAAATTATAAATATTTATGATTTTAAAAAAAATTCAAGTAATAGCAAACAAATTGTTTTTCAGGAAATTAAACTAGGTTTGAATCCACCCAAATTTTTAAAGGTAGTCTAAGTTTTCCAAGAATCAAAGTTCCATGCATTTAAAAATTTTACTCCAGTGATTTTATCCCATTTTAAACCAACCCATATGTTTAAAAAATCGATCAAAACTCTGAATTGACCAGAAATTTAAAACCCCACCTCAAAAAAGCCTACAGAAAATATAACTAGACAGCTCAGGTTAACCCAAAAAAAAAAAATTGGCATCAAAGTTTCTAAGTAGCTAGGTGAAGAGAAATAATCAGATTCTCACAAGCTATATGATGTCAGCTGGTGGCATTAATGGATGCAGTAGTCTAAACATTCTACCTTTTGGGGGTTATGAATGGTTGGATCTGCAGATCTGAGTGGCTAAATTTATAGTCTAAACATTCTACATTTTGGGGGTTATGAATGGTTTGTATCTGCAGATCTGAATGACTAAATTTATATAATCCAAGTGCTTCAGGAGTTTTTCAACAAACTAAATCTATTTATGCATTCAGAAAAGTAATTTAAACAATAGAAATTAGAGATTTTATCCAAATTTACAACACAGAATTCAGGCCAATTCCCAACCCAAAAAAAACAAAACCAAAAGTAGAACATTTAACCAACACGCCTTAATGAATCAATATGACAGTGTTTTCATTTTTCAAACCAATGTCATAATTAAAAAATCATTATCAGCCACGTCCCCCGACCATCTCGCATTGAGATAAACGATTTCGCAATTAAAAAAATGCACAATGTCTGAACGTGTTTTTAATAAATTCCTTCTTTTCCACGCAAAGACATCCCATTTATTTACTATTTCGAAAAAATTGTCAATGTACTCTTCCGTCGTAACAGATACACCTTACGCATTTCATTTTGTCAAGCATCCATTTTTTCAAATCAGCGGATTCGAATCTTGTCTTGCAATCCAATTTTTTAAATCGGCCGATCATAATTTGAATATTTTAGTATTATGGAAACATCGAGCCGAGTCCTAATACCGTGCCATTTCTTCTTAAAGGATCTGAAGCCGGGTAGGCCAGAAATTCTTTGCGGAGCTGCAATTGAATTCCAACATTTGCCATACCAAAGACTGCTGGGGCTGTTTTGCCCATTTCTGTATGGTTTTTAAGTGAGAATCAACAAACTTACATGTCCCACCAGGAGTTTGGATACCTCTGCTGGTAGATCTTCGTTGGGTTGTGACAAGATGTTTTGGAGCGAACTAGTCGAAAATCTGGACCTGGTGCTGGTGCCAACAGGTATTCTTTTCATGGTGACCTACCATGTCTATCTCGCCTACAGAATCATCAAGTACCCTGAAACTACCGTCATAGGATTCGAAAATAGCAACAAACGAGTCTGGGTACAGCAGATGATTAAGGTAATAATCAAGACAATTATTGCTGATTTTTCTCTCGTTTTTCCCAGATTCATCAACTATTTTTCCTGGAATTTTAGGGTTTTGAATTCATCAATTAATTGCAGGATGTGCCGCAGTATACCTCACTGGCTCTTCAAGTGGTTTCAAGCAACATATCTGCTGCGGTTTATCTGGCCAGTCTCTCGCTAACGATCAGTTCTCTGATCGGCACTATAGTGGCCTTTGCCGAAGCAAACAGAAGCAGCGCCAGCTCCAACCAGCTGGTAAATGAGATATTCTTCGGAAATAAAAGTTCCTTGACGTCTTCTATTAAGTATGCGAGCCTGCTGCTTTGTTTCCTGGTGGCCTTCATATCTTATGTACAGTGTACTCGTTATTACATTCACGTGAGTTTTCTGATAAGCACGCCGAATTCTGGTGTCCCTGAAGATTATATCGAGAGGGCGGTGATTAGAGGAAGTAATTTCTGGTCTTTGGGGATAAGGGCTTATTACTTTGCGTTCCCACTTCTGCTGTGGATCACTGGCCCCATAGCCATGTTTGTTTGCTCACTGGGCATGATCTCTTTTCTGTATTTTCTGGACTTTACGGCTAATCCCATACCGGCCTTTGGAATTAAGTCGACCTCTAAGCGTTTACGAGAGCCTGTTTACGATATTGGGCGCGGGATAGAATCCAGCAGCGGACGAAAACATGTCATTTTACACAGCCCAGTGGAATTGCGTTAATAACGTTCTGGCAGTCGAGAGAACTGGAGAGAAATCGTGTCTGTTAATGATTGTATGTCTTCATAACATTCAGAAAACATATTATTGCTCTGTTAGTAGGGTTGAATGGCGAGAGTGCCAAATTAACATTTTTTTGGTATTTTTTTATTTGGATAAACATTGAATTTGGATCATATCCTTTATTGGACAAGTATTTGGAAACTTAATTTTGGATCTAGTGTACCTTCATGGTAACCCTTGATATGTTAATCATGAAAGNTGCCAAATTAACATTTTTTTGGTATTTTTTTATTTGGATAAACATTGAATTTGGATCATATCCTTTATTGGACAAGTATTTGGAAACTTAATTTTGGATCTAGTGTACCTTCATGGTAACCCTTGATATGTTAATCATGAAAGAGAATAATCTTTAATTCTAATATTTTAGTTTATTAACATTCCATGTAACATGATGACGGTAGACATGATGTAGGTATATATGTGTATTCATCAATAATACAATGATGTAATATTTTGGTTTATTTAATTCTAATATTTTAGTTTATTAACATTCCATGTAACATGATGCTGGACATGATGTAGGTATATGTGTATTCATCAATAATACAATGATGTAATATTTTGGTTTATTAACATTGCATGTAAGATGATGATGGACATGATGTAGGTATATGTGTCTTCATCAATCATACAATGATGTGTGATAAGGCTATTGATCATGATGGATATAATCATACAATGATGTGTGATAAGGCTATTTATCATGATGGATATAATCTGAAATGTAACTAAGGTAGAGGTTATTGGCACAAATTTGTTTATGTCAAAGGTTATTAAGCATGAATCAAAGGTTTGTTTATGCCCAAGGCTCATGGTAAGGATTCTCCCTAGGAGGGATAATTTNATCATGATGGATATAATCTGAAATGTAACTAAGGTAGAGGTTATTGGCACAAATTTGTTTATGTCAAAGGTTATTAAGCATGAATCAAAGGTTTGTTTATGCCCAAGGCTCATGGTAAGGATTCTCCCTAGGAGGGATAATTTTGGAAAACATTGGATGCTCACATGGTGGTGGGTGACTCCACAAGTCATCAACGATATTATAGTGATCCATAACCACCCACCTATTTTAATTGGCTCAAAATAGTTTTCTGGCAAATTACTATTTTTAGCAGTTTTTCTACGACCATTTTGACTGAATAAATGAAGGTTTTTCGAGATCAAACACATCAATAATACCTATTTCAATTGGCTCAAAATAGTTTTCTAGCAAATTACTATTTTTAGCAGTTTTTCTACGGCCATTTTGACTGAATAAATGAAGGTTTTTCGGGATCAAACACATCAATAATAGCTGAAGGCTCTGATTGAACCCCCAAAATGAATATCCTTGAAAATATCTTTCCAATGAGCTATCGTGCTCCCCAAACTGAGATTGTATGCCAAAGTTATGCCCCAGGGAAGTTCATACACCAAACTACCCAAAATGGGGTCCACAAAACTATTGGTTTTTCATCTTTCGTGGTTAGGGTTTTGGGTTTTCTTTATGATAGAAAGGCCTTTGGAGCCTCATTGTAAAATCATGTTTGTGCGAATGCGAGTAGCTGTCACATCTCTTCTCAGAGATAAGTTGCCACCATTCTAGCGAGTCTTTCACTTTATATTTCTACAGTTTTGTATATTTTGCTCATGAATAGAAATTGTGTATTACTGTATATATGTGCCTCTTGTTATATATTTGATATATCTCTATTATCTTATTGGCTCTCTTGCAATATCTTTGTGTATTTTTGTGTTATATCTCCGCTCTCATTTCGTGCCGAAAATAATCTGGATCATATAGGTAAGTGAAATGCTTGCATGTGGATTATCTGTGGTACAACATAAAATTTATTTAATACATGAGGTGTAGGGTTTTCATCAGGTCAAGGGATTTGTAAGGTATTATCCATGGATGATTGAGCACCATCATGTTCAACAAAAGTAGGCTTGAGCATGCCATATTCCTATATTCCTAGTTACATGTCTAAAGGAAAATATTTGTTGTGTTCATGTAGATATTTAGAAATAATGGGTTCCCTACTTGTGAAGAAATAGAAGGATGGGAGGAGGTAGGGACCGGACCCTCTATTTGTTGGAAACTACTTTTTGTTGGGAGAAAGGGTTTTTGCATAATTTCTAGCTATGAAAGATTAAGGTGTGTGGTGTGAGGTGTATTATTCCCTTGTAGAGGATTTGTAGAAATTTATGAAAATAGGGACATTAATGAAAAACTAAATTTATCTCTAAAGTAGAGGTTTCCTCGATCATAATGCTCTGAATTATCGGCCTTAGGTATATTATTAAATATAAACAAAAAAACAACAACAACAATAAATATTTCAACTCTTAACAACCCAAATATCGTAGGTGATTCAAGAGATAAGATACAGATAAGATATGAAAATGTGTCGTTAAGTTTCATCCCTCTATGACAATCTTAACATGCATATGATAAATCTGAAAAAAAATTGTAAATATAGAAACAAATATTCCCTATCTTATTCAACATAAATGTCAAACTTAACATATTTAGCAATAAATTATGTCAAATTAGAAAGATATATAACTACTGGAAGTTACAAAACTATGAACAAATGGAAACTTGAAAATAAAAAATGTAATTACACAAGTAATGGATTGCTAGAAGCTTCATTAATGTGCATAATAATGAAGTTCATGTAAATAACATAGCCTTATCGCAAGGATAGTACAATCCTCTAGCTCTCCAAAATCATATTTAGGGAAACCAATGAAAACCCTATCTTGCACCAAGGAGTTCCAACACGCATGCATCACACATGCATATCCTCCAAGGAAAAAAATCTCCTTTTTTTTCTTCACTTCAACAAGTGAAACCTAGGATTTCATCTTAAATCCTTAATAAAGTCTTCAAGGAATGAAACACTAACCCTCATATTCAATATGTTCCAAGAAGCTCCAAGAAACTCTAGAAACTCCAAAAGAGAGAGAGAGAGAGAGTACACAAGAAGAAGTAGAAGACAGATGAAGACTAGTCTTCTCCCCCTAGTCACATCTTTAACATGAGAGTGATAAGAATGACTGAATGTGAAAGGAATATCTCCTTCCTCTATATATATGAGAGGTAAGGGATACCAATGATACATATGTGGGCCTATTCCCTTACAAGAAACCTACAAAGACACATGCGGAGTGCTACACTCCAAGGGCACACTTGTTAAGATCAAAGGTGATTTTGTCCACAAGAAAGTCTCCAAATGCAAGGGAGCTCCACAAGGTGTGTCCAATGCTCCTCCTACAAGCCTCCAATGACTCCAATGAACCTCCTAAGCCATGTACTCCAACTTTTCAAGTCCCCATAAATGAGGGTGAGTGCATGAAGTTGGTGGACGAGAAAGTGGCAACAAGATAAGTAGGAACATGCACTCGTAGAAACATGTGCATGTTTATAGGAATGCACACATGTTCCCGATGTGACAGGCCCGAAAAACCCTGAACCTCCACTCAACAAGCCACATAGGAACATTCCCAAGAACACATGCATGTTCTCAAGAATGCATGCACGTTCTCAAGAATGTGTGCGCGTTCTCAAGAACATGTGCGCTTTCCTAAAAAACACATATATAAGAACATGTGCATGTTCTTAAAAAAAAATGAAATAAAAAGAATGTGTCTTCTTTAGGAACACGGGTGTGTTCCTAAAGCGCAAACACATTATTTTTATTTTAATGGATTTTTAGAAGCAAGAACAGGTGCATGTTCATGTTAACATGAAATATTTCTCTCTCTCTCTCTCTCTCCCTTTCTCTTTCTATATGCCCCCTAGCCCTAACTCCATCTATATTCCTATCTCTCTCTCTCTCACTCACTCGTTATCTCCCCCCTCTCTCTCCCTCTCTATTTTCCCCCCCTCTTACCCTCACTTATTTTCTCCTTCTTCCCCTCTCTCTCTACCCCACTCTCTCTATCTCTACCCCTCCCTCTCTCTCTCCATCTCTCTCTCAATCCTCCCCCTGCTTCTCTCTTTCTCCCTCTCTCCCTCTCCTCCCCTCTGTTCACCTCTCTCTCTCTTTTTCTCTCCCACTTTCTCTTACATTCCCTCATTCTCTCTCTCCCTTTCCCTCTCTC
>SNQJ01S0021728.1:82352-94031 GCA_010110895.2 Picea sitchensis | reverse complement strand
CTAGGTCTTAGAGATTGTGCTCTCAAGATTTACAATAGCGCAAAATCATGTTGAATCTATAAGAAAAGATGATAAAGAAGATGTCAAAATTCAAGAAGATTACTCTGCATTAGGGTGGATTCCTCCACCTTTCTGAGCCATTCAGTTTGGATAATCCCAATAAATATGAATATCTAAGAGGGGGGTTCTAATCATCATCACTACACATTAGAGAACTATCTTTCAAACAATCTAAATTGTTTGCATATTTTGGAAAGGAAATTTCAGAATGGTTTAATGATAGAGGTACATAATGTCTGGTGATAGTTTGATTGTTTGAGGAGTAGCTTTCATAATAAAATTCATTGTAGGTATCATATGAAATTTACCAAGAATATTAGTATCACACTTTTTAGGAAGATATTTATATAGAGGATTTCAGGCATGTATTCAGATAGGGACATATTTAGTACATATTGTTGTAGACATGTAGAGTTTGATTTGTAGATTGAAAAAACATCTTGAAAATTAGGAATATGTAGTGATCAATTGTAGAAGATTCAAAGAAGCTTTCAGAATGGTAAATTAATATATGGGTCAACTTCGAATGTAGTTTAGTAGTAGATTCATGGACAATTTTATGAAATATGGTAATAGATGGATTCATGAGAGATTTGAAAGTTCTAAATAGATATATGATAGTGGATGAAAGCATATTAACAATTGAAATTAGTGGAATCATTGGACAAGTTGAATCAATTAGTCATAGGAATGAAAGAAGTGAAAGGCACAACATAACACAGAAGAGAAATTGTTAGCAGAAGCTATATCGTAAGAAGGAAATTGTTGAATAAAGTGATCATTGATATCTGAATGGTGAACTTGACAAGTCATGAAGACTTGAAGTCAAGTAACTCTGATTTTTTTTATATATGTTAGTGGATTACAATAGGAAGCACCAATGGAAAAAGAGCACTAGAAGAGAGGGAAAAAATATATTATAGGAAGTCCCACATTGATATACACAACATCTTTCAGAGAAGTCAAGGGGAGAGAAATTGTCAGAGAGAGAGACTATATTAGTAGCGTGAATATAGGAGGAGACATATCAACATGGAGGTTCTCCTTTTGCTTATGATGTCAAACAGGAAGAAAGACAAAGATCAGAAGCATGCATACAGGGGGAGCAACCCCAACTGGAGATACCCTTTTCCATTTATGTCAAAGAAGGAGAGAAACATGAGGAGATAAATATGTGGAGAGAAAGATCGGGAGCATTGGTCACAAGTGGAGTATGAGTGTTGCCATTAATGCCAAAGGGGGGGATTGTTGGATAGTTGATTTTATTTGACGTCAATAGACATGGTTGTCATTGATGTCAGTATAAGTGATGGGTGTATTTAGAGAAGTCTCCAAAGTGGTCCCTTTATGGCCTAGCTTTAAGCATGGCCCTCAAAGGAAGACACTTTGGAGAAGTCTACAAGAAACCCAGAGGTGTGGTCACGAGGATCAAAGTTGACTAAGGAAAAATAGGTTAAAGAATACTTCAAGTTTATAAAAAAACCTCATAGTTGTATAGTCCTAGTCATGTCATTTCCAATGGTAGGTAGTATGCTACATGGTTCCTCACGATTGAGGAGTTATGAGTTCATGAAGTTTGAAGCCCCAAAGAATGGTTAAGAAACCCCTAAATGGTTGCAATAAGAAGTTACTTGTCATTAAATAAAGGGTAAAACAATTAAAACAATAAAGTACAGGCCGACCCTAAATTTAAGGAAAGAAATCACATGGACAAGTATAAATGCACTTCAAGAATATTCTCATTCTTACACACAAAAGTTCAATGATTATCTATCTTTCAATCAATATTTTGGTAAATTTTTTTTGTAGCATATCTGAGGAAGTCAATTTTGAGGTAGTGAAGGGAAGAAAATGGAAAAGTCTCATGCTATTATCTTTCTAAGGTTATCCGCAGGTTGGAGTGGAGCAAGGTGCAAACATCCATGGGTTGCAATGGATCAAAGTGTGGACATTCACGGGTCAATACCATGCAAGTTGTGGATCTTAAGGCATGTCTGGCACATGCTTAAGGATTGGTACATGCTTAAGGCATGTCTATGATACATTTGGGTACATGGTTGCACATGGTTGATATTCATGTCTTGGTGATATTGATACATGCTTGAGACATATCATTGGTAATTGGTTTATGGATGCTATGGTTCATTATTAGATTGACATATTTGTGACATTGGCATACACTTGAGGCATATGGCACATGGTATGATACATGCTTGAGGCAAATTGTGGCACATGGTTTTGACATTTGGGCATATGATTGAGGTACACCTTGATGATGTTATGGTACATTGATTAGAGCATATCTTAGCTATATTAATGTATGGTTTGGTATATGTCATGGTGATTGTATCACATGCTTGAGGAACTTCTTAATAAGGTTATGGTACACATTTGAGGTACATGCATTTGATGATGTTTTGGTACATAGTTAGAGACACATATCTTGATGATGGTATGATATGTTKATTTTGGTACTTGGTTGAGGCACTTCATTCATGATATCATATGGTACATGTTGTATGAAATKATTGATACATATCATGAGGGATATGATATATGGTTGATATACATGGTATGGTACAGGTTTCACYGTATGGTTTATGCATGGTATGYTACAGGTTTCGGTCCATAGTTGATGCATGGTTGATACAAGTTGATGTACATTGTATGGTATATGTTATGGTACATGGTTGATGTACATTGTATGGTGATGGTTTTGGTATCCATGTGAGTGGATATGATTGATGATGATATATCAGTGACTATGAAAGTGACAATGACTATGACAGGGATAGTGACAGGTTGGATGATTGTTTGATTATCATGAACATGTTGATGTGACAGAGTGACAATGATTGGTTGATGTGACAATGATAGTGACAATGGAATGTTAGTTGATGATAGTGGCAGTTATAGGTTGATGAGTGGTAGTGACAGGTCGATTCTACACTTATATTTCAGGGTGGCAGGATGAGGCAAGGAAAGGGGATTGTAGCTTCCTTTTGGTTGGTGTCGGAGAACTCAAGGAGTTGAATATTCCTTCAGGTTGGAGCCTGTAAACCAGAGGGTTGTATCCTCCTTTCGATTGGTTCTAGAGAACTTATTGAGTTGGATCATGTAAATAAGGGGGTTGTAACCTCCTTTCATTTGTAGCTAGAGAATTCAGGGAGTTGGATCTTCCTTCAGGTTGGAGTTTATAAATCAGGGGATCATATCCTCCTTCCAGTTGTAGCTAGATAATTCAGGGAATTGTATCTTCCTTCGGGTTGGTGCATGTAAATCAAGGGGTTGGTTCCCCCTTCTAGTTGGTATTGGAGAATTGGGAAGTTGGTGCTTCCTATGAATGTATTGTTGATATATATATATATATAAGAAATAATTATGTGGTTCTCTCCCATTTGGGTTTCCACATAAATTATGGTGTACTGTGTATCTAATGTGATATTGTTGAATTGTGTTTATTGTGGTTATATGTTCATGATATATTGAATGCAATCATAAATTATATACTGCTAATAAAGTTGAAGTTCATTTATTGTGATTGAAAGTTTATATATTGTGATTGATATATCTCTATTTTTCCTATAAGAAACTGAACCAAGCCCAAGTATGGTTATTTAACAAGGAATCCATTTCCTCTTGCATGCTTTGCTCCCAGTTCTTTTTAGTGTCTACCTGCATTGCCTCTTCATAACTTTTTGGTTCACCAGAGTCAGTCAACAATAAATGATACAATGAAGGAGAGTATCATTCATGGGGTCTACTTAACCTGGTAGATATTCTAACATCACTTGCAGGAGTTTGAGGTGCTTGCTACTCTTGTTTTTGTACATTTTCATTTTTTTGTACCTCTATAATTTCATTTTCTTTGATTTCATCAAGCACTGTGTATTCTATGTTTTCCTTTTTCTTGCTTCTTTCCCTGCAACTGATCTTTTTACATGGCCTTTTCATTGAATACCACATCTCTACTCCTAATTATTTTATGATTTTCATAATCCCATAAGCGATAACCAAAATTAACATTGTATCCAATAAAGGTACACTTCTTGGATTTTCATCAAGCTTTGTTCTATTTTATTTATCAATATGGAAAAATTCTTCACAATGGAAAGTCTTTAGAAATTAGTAGTTTACCTTTTATCTGTCCATGTCTCCTCTGGAATTCCACCATCCAAGGAGCTTGAAGGCCCTATTTTTATTAAGTAAACAAAAATATCTGCAACATCTTCCTAGAAATGTAAGGGCAACCCAACATGCAATCAGATACTCCTTGCACGTTCCATGATTGTCTTGTTCATCCTTTCCGACACACCATTTTCTTTTAGTGTTCCTGGAACTGTCTTCTCTCTATGAATACCATAGTATGAACAATAATCATCAAACTCCTTGTTGCAGTATTCACCTCCATTATCTGATATGAGAAACTTCAACCTTTTTCCTATATCATTCTTAGTCAAAGCTTTCCATTCCTTAAAAATGTGAAAAACATTAGATTTTTGTCGAATGCAATAAACCTCATTTTTTCTAGTTGCACCATCAATAAAAACAACATAATAACAAGATCCACTAAGAGATGATACCTGAGCTGGTCCCCATACATATATGTGCACAAGATCTAATTTTTAACTCTTATTTTCCTTTACAACCCTGAGAAAAACGAGTCTCTTATGTTTTCCATAAACACATTGTTCACAGAAATCCAAATCAACTTGTTTAAGATATAGTAACAAATTCCTTTTTTGAAGTATTTTCATCCACTTCTCACTCATCTGTCCAAGCCTATGACACCACAATATTTTATCCACACCTATAAAAGACAAAGAGATATAAGATTCAACATTACCAGTACATAACTACAATGTACCTTCCTTCTCTCCTTTTTCCATTACCAATGATCCTTTAGTGAACTTCCATGCCTTATCTGTAAATGTAGATATACAACCCTCACTTTCCAACTACTCTGTTGAAACTAGAATTCTTCTCAGATATGGTATATGTCTTACCTATTTCAATGATCATTAGTTTCCATTATTTTGATTTATTTGTACCTTATCCATTCCAAAAAAATTACATGGTTCATCATCACCCAAATAAACCTGTCCAAAATCACCTTGACCATAGTCTTGGAAATATTTCCTATGGGGTGTGGTATGAAATGAAGCCCTTGAATCTACTACCCAAGATTCAGTAATATTATCTAAAGAGAGAATCAGAGTATATTGTAACACATCACTTGTTACATTTGCTTCCTTATTTTTCCTCTATTGTCCATCTCTTTGTTTCTTTGGAGCTCTATAATCTTTCTTCAAATGTTCTTTCATCCCACAATTCCAACACTCTATATTTCTTATTCTGGATTTGGATCTTCCCTTCGTATAATTCCCACATTTCCCTGAGATATTTCCTCTATCCTTTTGTTTTCCTTGTTCTCCATGTTCAACGCATTACCTGTTGTCTCACCTATTATTTTCAGTAGCATTTCCTCACTAAGGATAACACCAAAAACATCATCAAATTTCAGAGTGTTTGAACCAGATACATAGTTACTTACATCCATGACCAAGTGATTCCATCTTTCTGGTAATGAGCACAATATTAGAAGAGACATAACCTCATCATCAAAGTCCACATTTACATAACTTAGTTAACTACTAACCATATTAAATTAATTCAAATTGTTGGAAATAGACCCACCTTCTGACATATTCATATTAAATAATTATTTCATTAGAAATACCTTGTTGGAATTCNTTCTTTCCCTGCAACTGATCTTTTTACATGGCCTTTTCATTGAATACCACATCTCTACTCCTAATTATTTTATGATTTTCATAATCCCATAAGCGATAACCAAAATTAACATTGTATCCAATAAAGGTACACTTCTTGGATTTTCATCAAGCTTTGTTCTATTTTATTTATCAATATGGAAAAATTCTTCACAATGGAAAGTCTTTAGAAATTAGTAGTTTACCTTTTATCTGTCCATGTCTCCTCTGGAATTCCACCATCCAAGGAGCTTGAAGGCCCTATTTTTATTAAGTAAACAAAAATATCTGCAACATCTTCCTAGAAATGTAAGGGCAACCCAACATGCAATCAGATACTCCTTGCACGTTCCATGATTGTCTTGTTCATCCTTTCCGACACACCATTTTCTTTTAGTGTTCCTGGAACTGTCTTCTCTCTATGAATACCATAGTATGAACAATAATCATCAAACTCCTTGTTGCAGTATTCACCTCCATTATCTGATATGAGAAACTTCAACCTTTTTCCTATATCATTCTTAGTCAAAGCTTTCCATTCCTTAAAAATGTGAAAAACATTAGATTTTTGTCGAATGCAATAAACCTCATTTTTTCTAGTTGCACCATCAATAAAAACAACATAATAACAAGATCCACTAAGAGATGATACCTGAGCTGGTCCCCATACATATATGTGCACAAGATCTAATTTTTAACTCTTATTTTCCTTTACAACCCTGAGAAAAACGAGTCTCTTATGTTTTCCATAAACACATTGTTCACAGAAATCCAAATCAACTTGTTTAAGATATAGTAACAAATTCCTTTTTTGAAGTATTTTCATCCACTTCTCACTCATCTGTCCAAGCCTATGACACCACAATATTTTATCCACACCTATAAAAGACAAAGAGATATAAGATTCAACATTACCAGTACATAACTACAATGTACCTTCCTTCTCTCCTTTTTCCATTACCAATGATCCTTTAGTGAACTTCCATGCCTTATCTGTAAATGTAGATATACAACCCTCACTTTCCAACTACTCTGTTGAAACTAGAATTCTTCTCAGATATGGTATATGTCTTACCTATTTCAATGATCATTAGTTTCCATTATTTTGATTTATTTGTACCTTATCCATTCCAAAAAAATTACATGGTTCATCATCACCCAAATAAACCTGTCCAAAATCACCTTGACCATAGTCTTGGAAATATTTCCTATGGGGTGTGGTATGAAATGAAGCCCTTGAATCTACTACCCAAGATTCAGTAATATTATCTAAAGAGAGAATCAGAGTATATTGTAACACATCACTTGTTACATTTGCTTCCTTATTTTTCCTCTATTGTCCATCTCTTTGTTTCTTTGGAGCTCTATAATCTTTCTTCAAATGTTCTTTCATCCCACAATTCCAACACTCTATATTTCTTATTCTGGATTTGGATCTTCCCTTCGTATAATTCCCACATTTCCCTGAGATATTTCCTCTATCCTTTTGTTTTCCTTGTTCTCCATGTTCAACGCATTACCTGTTGTCTCACCTATTATTTTCAGTAGCATTTCCTCACTAAGGATAACACCAAAAACATCATCAAATTTCAGAGTGTTTGAACCAGATACATAGTTACTTACATCCATGACCAAGTGATTCCATCTTTCTGGTAATGAGCACAATATTAGAAGAGACATAACCTCATCATCAAAGTCCACATTTACATAACTTAGTTAACTACTAACCATATTAAATTAATTCAAATTGTTGGAAATAGACCCACCTTCTGACATATTCATATTAAATAATTATTTCATTAGAAATACCTTGTTGGAATTCTAGGGTTTTTATTATAGTTTAGCTCATTCATCCATCAGATCCTCCATTGTCTTTTCTTTTGAAATATTGAAATCCACCAATGTTTCGAGGCACAATAATATCATTCCTAGTGCCTTTCTATTAATAACATCCCATTCTTCATCCTTCATACTCATCGACTTTTTTGATTTTCCACCCAATGGTAGGTAAAGATCCTTCTGATATAAATAATCTTCCATCTGCATCTTCCATAATTGGTATTTTTAAATTTAAATTTCTCGACCTTAGACTTTCCCTCTTCCACCATTGCTCCCACTTGAACCAGGAACCCTCTTTTCATGTGTGTTACCTTTCTCTTTGATACCAGTATTTATAAAAATAGGATCATAGAGAAATAAAATAAAACAAATGCGAAAAAATAACACAGAAGATACATAATACAATAGAGACACAAATATGCATAGTTCACTCAGTGTGTTCTACGTCCACCAGATAAATTTCCAAGTCCTTCCTTTATTATTATCTAGCAAATGAAGGGATACAACCTAAAACACACATGCTATAACTTCCTCTTCTTCCTCTCATAGTCTCCTCTCTCAGAATACAATCTTCACTCACATACACAACCAAAATATAATACCCTCATACAAAAAGGAAGGTCTCCTTATAGGGAAAAAATCCTTAACATAATTTCTACCGTCAGATTTGCGACCTTATAATGAATGGTCTAGATTGACTACAAAATTACAATATTTTACAAGGCAATTTCCCCAAAATTTTCTCTTTAGGGGTGCTTCCCCAAAATCCATGTCGCAGGGGCTCCAAAATTTATCACCATCCCCCTGCCAGGTAATGTTGTCCAAATGCAGTTGAAAAAATACCTCTGAATCAGGAAGATAATCAGGATCTACAACCAACACACAGTGTATGCCTCCACCATAGAATCCTTCCAATCTTGTTGATTTGATGCTTCCTAAAAAATATAAGGCTTAACACCAATGTTTCTACTCATAAGAATCACATAGTTCAGAAACTTCCTCGGAGGCCTGCTCTCTCTGACTACACTCCTAGGATCCTCACCAACATTCCTCAATGTTGGCAATAGCCACCTGGGTCTCCTGAAAGAACTGGAAAGGGTTAACTCCTCCGCACATGAAGTCTAACTCCATGAACTAGAAGTTGTTGATTGTTTCTCATCCTTTGGAGCATGTTTCCCCTTGTGCTCTAACACTATTGATGACTTTTGAGATCTCCTAGATTCCAAGTTGTCCTCAAACTTAACATCTATGTTCACAATTATATTTTTTTGCATCAATATGACGATCATGTAATCCTTTGAGGTCTCAATGTACCCCACAAATATACCCTTTCATCCTGAAGGATCAAGCTTCGTCCTCTTCTCCATAGGAACGTGGATGTCAAATGGACAACGAAAGATCCTCAAATGTCCTATCTCTGGATTCACTCCTAAGAATGCATCCTCCGAAATCTTGTCCCGCAATATCCTATGAGGATCCCTATTCTACACATATACTACAATCTTACATGCCTCTACGTAAAGAAACATAGGAAACCCCTGGTCATGTATCATAGCGCTATAAGAATCAATGATTGACTAGTTATTTATCTCTGCAACCCCATTTTGTTGAGGGTTGTATGTGATTGTCAAATCCCTTTTGATCCTCTCCTCCTTTCTTAAATACTTGAAGTAATTAGAGTTGTACTCTTCCTCATTATTAGACCCCAAGACCCTGATCTTCTTCCCTATCTGGTTCTCCACCTGAGCCCTAAACTCCTAAAATTGTTTGAAGGCCTCGTCCTTTATCTTCATAAAGAAGATCGAGGTTTTCCTAGAAAATTCATCAATGAACATCACATTGTATGAGGATCCATACAACTATGATATTGACATCAGCCGACTTACATATGAACACATAATATCTAAGATACCATTGGACCTACTCTCACTACTTGGAAAAGTGACCTTGGATTTCTTTCCAAGTGCACACCTTTTACACACTCCCTACTACTCAAAATTGAAATCTCGAATACCCGTAACAATCACCCTTAGAATTGGCAATGAACCATAGTGTAGGTGTCCTAACCTCCTATGCCATAGCTCACAAAGGATGTTATTTTCATGTACCAAAGCATGAACAGGTTTTCCCTACAACTTGTATAAATTTCCCTCTCTCACCCCAATGACCACTATGGTGTCGGAGCTACATTTATTTGGATGTGTGAGTACTTTCCCTATATGAAAAGTAACAATAAAAACCTTATCCTCCATAGTTGAGACTGAGAGTAATTTATTCTTCAATCATGGTACATAAAGCACATCCCAGGCATCAAATGAACCTCCTAACTCAAGATGGAACAAAATGTTTCCCTCTCCCCTCATTCCATACCTAGCATCATCATAAAGCTCCACATGAACCCTTGAGTCCCTCTCCATCAGAATGCTAAATAGCTCATGTGCTTATGTCATATGACAAGATGCACCATTATCCAAGTACCATGCACTCCTGATAGTTGTGCTGGTAGAAAGGAAAGAAACCAATGACAAGTCCTTCTCAAACCTCGCTACAAATTCATCTAATTGTGTCTCTTATAATGTTCTTTTATGCATCTTTCCTCTTCCCTTATTCTTCTCTAGAAATCGAGATTCATAATTTCCATTCTTGTGACATGAGAAGCACTTGATTTTACTCAAGTCCTTCTTCTCTGGTTATGATGTTCCTCCAACACTATTACCCTTCTTGTTGGAACCTTTTATTTTTCCCTTTCTTGTATTACCCGAAAGGGCCAAGTTCTCATCACTACTTACTTTCTTTATTCTCTTAGAATTCTGTCGAGTCTCTCCCTAAATGTAATTATCTGAAAGCCTTTGGCAATCTGGGAATTTTTCCCAAGCGGAAACTCCCTTGGAAAATAGTTCCCAAGACTTTGGAAAATCATTCAATGCCACTTTAACAATCTCTACGTCAACCAATTTCTCCCCTATATCTACAATCTAATCACATACTTGACTAATCCTCATGAAATAGATGGTAACATTGTCATATCTAGGCATCTACATAGATCTAAGTTTATTTCTTAATACCATATTCCTATTCATGTTAGTGTTCTAGAATAATCCTACCAAGGCATCAAACATCTCTTTGGTTGTCTTATTCTTGGATAATGGAGGAGTTATATGATCCTTCACTGAATCCAATATTACTCGCTCAATTTTAATATCCTTCTTATGGTGAAATTCCAAGCCTCCTAACACTAATATCCTTCTTATTTAATCTCCTAACCCTAATCTATAAAGTGATTGACATTTGATATTACTTCTCACCTCAATTGAGATCAATGGCTAATATTTAAGCCACTAATTCTAATTTTAGCATTTCATTAAATAAAAATCAACTAATTAATAAAAGAACTGTAAATTAATAATTCCTTTAATTAAAATTTCTCAAGGTAGAAGGCTTTGGAAAACTTCCACACATCTATACACTTAGACCTCTGGAGAATTACCTATCTGATGCTACAAACATCAACAAAATAACCCAAATTAGAACCACGTGCCAGAGGGAAATCCATCCAATTGGACCACAAATGATGTGGGGAACCCTAACATTGCAAACCAAAATCAAAATTATAACCCCAATGAACTTTCCTTGCACACTTTATGTCCAATATAAGCACTAAACCCATTACTACCCTAAAATAATTGAATTTGATATATTGTGCACATTAGAAAGTAGTTGAATTATTAATCTTGTTAACTTCCAGGATTACTCCAAAAGTATTTACCCCATGTTTGGGGGTGCTTCATGAGATTTGGGGTCCATGGTGTGGGAGATGTTTAATTATCCCCTTCCCCCCTCTCTTTACCTCCCTTTATCATCCTCTCATTCTCTTTGACCTCACTCTCCCTATCCCTCACTCACTCTCTCCCTCCTCTCTCTCTCCATATTTCTCTCTCTCTTCCCCCTCTTCCCCTCTCTCCTAGTTTCCCTCTTCCCCCCATACCCCCCCAATCTCTCTCTACCCCAC
>SNQJ01S0021728.1:42988-59205 GCA_010110895.2 Picea sitchensis | reverse complement strand
GGGATTTCCACCCCACATATCTCACCAAGGGAGTCCAAGCGGGGAGGTGGGGGAGAAAATTTGGAGCCTGCCCCCCCACGAAGAGGGTTCGAGGGTAGTGCCCCTAAAGATAATTTTTTGGGAAAATTTCCTTGTAAAATATTGTTATTTCATAGTCAATCTAGACCGTTCATTATAAGGTTACAGATATGAAAGTAGAAGTTATGTTATTGATTTTTTCCCTAGAAGGAAAACCTATTTTATCTATGAGGGTATTTTATTGCAACTATGCATGTGATTGAATATTGTATTATGAGAGAGGATACTGACAGAGAAAGAAGAGGAAGTTGCAACGAGTGGGTTGTAAGTTGTATCCCTTTATTCACTGGATAATAATAAGGGAAGGACCTACAAATTTAACTGGTGGACATAGCCCACACTAGGTAAACTAGATATATTTGTGTCTCTATTGTATTGTGAATCTTTTGTGTTTTATTTCCACATTTTCTTTTATTTTATTGCCCTACGATCCTAGTTTTCTAGCACTTGAATAATGAGGAATGATGTTTAGGAAATAGTGTTAAGACTGAAGGGGAAGTCATTCATTAGTTCCAAGCACCTCTACAAGATCAAGAATGATGCAAATGGAATCATCGAGAATTTCAAGGTAGGGTTCATGGAAAGAGGGTTCTCCTAGAGAGAGGGAGTGGACTATGAGGAGACGTTTTCTCCAGTCACCAAGTATGTTTATATTTGAGTTGTTATTTCTATTGCTTCAATTATGTGGTGGAGGATTCACCGGATATATACAGAAAAATCATGGATTTGAGGTACATCGAAGGGAGTCTCATGTGTGTAGGCTTAATAAATCCTTGTATGGAATCAAACATGCATCTAGGGCATGTTATTCTAGGATTGACATATACTTGTAGAGTATGGGATTTACAAAGAGCTGTGAGGTAGATCCTAACTTGTGCTTCATACTTGTTGGTTCTAAACCACTCATTTTAATTTTTTACATAGATGATTTATTTCTCATAGGTGTAGAGGAGATTATAGCAGGGTGAAAAGAAATTTTTGCTTCATAGTTTGAGATGAAGTACATTGGCTTGATACATTATTTCTTAGGGTTAGAGGTATGGAAAATATCAAGAGAGATATTCCTTGGTCATGGGAAGTACACAATTGAGATATTGAGAAGATTCATGATGGAGGACTATAGACTAATGGCCACACCTATGGTTACCAATATGAAGAATGTTATCTCTTCATATTTAGATTTAGTGGATCCTGAGATATATAGATAGTTGATAGGGTCCTTCATGTGTTCGGTCAACATTAGGCCAAATATATGTTTTGTTGTGAACACCTTGAGTCAGTTCATGGTGGATTTGAGGAAGGTGTATTGGATAACATCGAAGTAGGTGCTCATGTACTTGAGAGGTATAGTGGAGTATGGGTTAAGGTATCTTGGAGGTGATGGACTAAGGCTGTAGGGATATTCAAACTCATATTGGGAAGGGAGTGTAGTAGAAAAAAAGAACACCTTGGGGTTCTTCTTTAACTTGGGATTAGTAGTGATTACATGGTTCAAGAGGAAGAAGAGTTATGTATCACTTAGTTCAGCACAAGTGGAGTATATGAAAACAAGTATGGGTAGCTATGAATCCATTTCACTTTGAAAATTGCTTACATGTTTATTTGATCCAAAGTTGGAGCCTACAATAATATATTGCGATAATCAGAGTTTTATCAAACTCTTAGAGAATACAATATTCCATGACAGGCCAAGCATATTTAGATCAAATATCACTTCTTCCAAGACAAGATCTAGAAGGGAGTAGTCAAGCTTCAGTATGTTTCCACAAATGAATAGGTTTAAAATATTCTAACCAACCCTTGGTTAAAGGGAAGTTTGTGTTCTTCATGGACAAACTTTGAGTGGTACAAATTACCTTCCTTTCTAAGAGGGAGTGTTGATGTTTCTAGCATCAGATAGGTACTTCTGCACAAGTCTAAGTGTCTAGACATGTGGAAGTCATCCAAAGCCTTCTGCATTGAGAATTTACTTTAATTAAAGGAATTATTAAAGTAAAGTGATTTTATTAATTAGTTGAGTTTTATTTAATGAAATTGTAAAATTACCATTAGTGAATTAAATATTATCCATTGATATCAAGTGAGGTGAGAAGTAATCTTAACCATCAATCACTTTGGAGATTAGGGTTAGGTCATAACTCAATCTTGTAAAAGCATGGAAAGGGTGAAGGAGGAGACACTTGATACTCTTGAGAGCAGAGAAGAACGTTTTGTCAAGAGAGGGATGGATCACAAAGGATTGTGATTCAAGGAGATATTGGATAGGTGAAGAAGGACTTCCATCTAGAGATCAGGTGAGGGAGAAGAGAGAACAGAGGTAGCCACAAGTGGGTTTCAATAGAGTGGATTTGCAATAGCATGGTCACGCTGTACAAAGTTTTCCATATAATCTTTGTGTGCATGCATATGGGTTTTAGTGGAGATAGGTGCATATACAAGGATTTTCTTAAGGAAAGGAGTGTACATATCGGGAAATGTGAAAGTTCAAGATCATAAAACAGACTGGGAATTGTTGAGGTTTGCAAGTGTTGTCTAAATTTTTCTATATTTTCTTTATGGACCATTATCCCAGTAAGGGAGCTCTTGTAAGATTTGAATTTATTTGAATGATAAGCTTAGTTGATGGGAAACATATCTTTGTGTATTGTGTATGATATTTTTGTTTTCAATATTGCTTCCGCTATATTTATTTGAGTTGATTATTTCAGCAAGTGTATTCTATTTTGTGAGCTACTAATTTGATTTACAACAAGAAAATCACTAGATAACAATGTACCTAGGTGGTGGGGTAAGGAAAATCAACATATTGTCACTCTTCTTATTTTTCCCTTTGTTCTGTAAATTTGAATGGTTGACTATGTTTTCCTAAGAAAAATATTAAACCTATTTGAAAAAGACAACTAAAAAAGGTTGATGTCATAGGTGCGTGAGGGGCTTTGTCGGGTTGAGGGCCTTAGTGGGGGAAAAGGGAAAATGTATTATGGATTATGAGGTGAGGGACACCATGAGAAGAAACAAAATAATATGAAGAGTATCCAACTATTGGAAGTTTGACCACTCCATTAGGTGTTGTGGACATGTTGGGAATCATGAATCACAAAATGGGACATATTAGCACTCATATGTGAGGGTCATAAATGGGCACAATAGATGTTGGGATTCACATGGGGAATATTGTAATACTTGTAAGAAAGTTTAGGATGTTGGGATTCACTATGATAAGGGGCAAGGGTCATTTAACCAAACTGGTTGGTCATGCATGCAAGGGACCTAATGATTCCATAAACAATATGGTAGACCCTTAACATTGGTTGGTTGAAAGGTCAATTCTAAGGGGAATAAATAATGACTTAATACAATTAACCTAATTGAACATAAATAAGGTTGAAATGTTGCACCTTAAGGATGGACTCATCTTTTGACTTAGGCATGCTAGTGGCTAAATATATAGTGATAATAGAGATGAGTGACTTTAAAAACCAATTCAATAGGAAGGTCCCATTGAGATTAACCTTAGATAAACTACCTTGTCTATGCCACTCATGAGTGTGATCTGTATATGTGTGGAAATGGTTTGGAAACAAATAGTGAGAATTTTGACTAAAGTGTCCTCATGGGTTAATAATTGAAAGAATGCCAAAGAGCTTCAACCACTAACTCAAATGTGGCATGAGTGTCGATTGTTTCTTCTATGTACCATTTTATATACACCCTATTCACGTGCATTGAAATAAATTAATCCATACAAAATCATTTATGATGATTTTGGATGAGCACCACATATGAAAGGTCATTTTATAGATCCTCTCCAAGTAGACCCTCAAAGTTGGGAATGTTAGAGTGCATCTTAGCTAGAATTGGTGGACAAGCAAGACTATGCTATATATGATCATTAATTATATTGGAAAAATATAGAATATTTAGGATATCCATGTATGGTAGGTTGGTTCCAAACATTTTGGATCGACAGGTACTAGATGAGATAGATGTAGGAGATTGATTCATAAAAAATAGTAGAGAATGGGCCTAGAAAGGATGATCTTGACATGAACAAACTAGGATTAAGGTTTGAAGAAGATGCAATGCTCCCTTTTAGAGAGATGGAAAGATAAGGAACCCATGCTAACAAAGGATGAATGTTACAAATATTAAGGGAATGCTTAAGAGGTTTANGAAAGGATGATCTTGACATGAACAAACTAGGATTAAGGTTTGAAGAAGATGCAATGCTCCCTTTTAGAGAGATGGAAAGATAAGGAACCCATGCTAACAAAGGATGAATGTTACAAATATTAAGGGAATGCTTAAGAGGTTTACAGTCTCCTATAGTTTCACATTGTTTGAGCCTTTCTAAGTTGCAACGTGATAGGCAAAGGGAATAGTGCCATGTGAAAAATTAAATACTTAAATCAATTAGGGTAAATTGAAATACTTTCTTAGGTTATGAAACAACTATTTGATAAGTGTGGTTGGTCATAATGTATGGCTTTGATGTAAGGGTCCTACATGTTATTTTTGCAAAGAAAAAGCATGATCCTAAGAGTGTAAGCATCTTCGCTCAAATAATAAATATTAATTAGGCCATCCAATTTCTTCAATAGATGGTGATGAAGCCAGATAAAGAAAACAATTGAAGTTTTAATAAATATATTTATAGTGAATTTCTCTTGGGGAAAGGGTTCAAGAGGGAAACAACCATCTATCTTAGGTTATTTGAGAATTGCACAATAGTTAACTAGTGATAAAACTATATTTGACAACGAAGATAGATTTTTGTTGATAGTGGATAAGGGCTTATAAACATTCAACATTTAAGGGATGATATGTAACTTGAAAGAGTTGGGTGGCACCAAAAAATTACTAAACCCAACTTAAGAATTTACCTTCAAATGAGAGAACATCCATTGTAGTAGAAAACACATCCATTGTAAAGGATTTTAATCTTCCTAGGACAACAACTATTTTTGTATGAATTCTTTTTCACTCGAGGGAGGGTTTCAATGAATTAGATTTTAATTTTCCTTCCTTTTAAATGGTTGAGATCGGTGTCATGATTAAAGAAAGTTTATTATTAAGGAGTGTCAAATGAGTCATTTTACTACCTTTATCATTCCGAATCACCCAAATTGCTTGTGAAGTGTTAGATGAAGAGAATACTAGACTAAGAAATGTTGTGTGAAAAATTTTGGTGGTAACAAAAATGATAAACATTGAAGTACATTAAAGAAAATGTAAATGTGAATAAATAAAGAACTATGAAAATTATAATTACTTGAAAAAAAAAATCAATTTTTACATACAATGTTATTTTAATTTATAAGAATTTAACAAACTAAACAAGAAATTTAGGAAAACTAAAACTTCATAAAAATGTTAATTGATACTTAAAAATATAAATTTTAGATAGGTTGTAGAGGCTCCAATTATGATAGTGGAATGTTCTTTATACTTATGAATTCAACATGAACTGTTAACTAAGTGATTTGTACTACTCAACAATGTACTAGAAGCATGGCATTATGGCAAAGTATTTGAACAAGAAAACCTAAATGAATGCTTTTGGAATTGAATAACACCTAGTGTGGAAAACATGTAAAAGGAACGCACATATTTGCACAAGTTGAATTTTTGAAAATCTAACCCCTTGTAACTAATCATTAAGTAAAATGTTATATTGAACCCACAAATTACCATGAGTTAGAAATTGAGCATAAGAACAACTAGGAATAATCTAAGTGAATCTAACTCTCCAATGGAGTCACCATTCAAGTGTGGGGATTTTAGTGCATTGGTGTACAAAGGCATGCACTCTTAATCAATTGTAAATCTAATATCAGATAAATGAAAGAATGGGGACAAATATACAAGCAATTACTTGAACCCAAAAGCATATATGAAAGCAATGAGAGAATTAAACTATGAATTCAATGATTAAGAAACATTGAGATATCATATTTGGAGGGAGAAGAAAATACTTGATTTCATTGCATTGGAATCCAAATAAACAATGTAGTGTATCACCATAGGAGATTACCTTGCACCAAGTGCGATCCAATTCTCTTCATGGAAAGGTTCTTGACTTCCTTGTACACTCAATGTCAATCTTCAATGTATTTGAGCAACATGTCTCCTTGTGGAAGGCCACTTTAAAAGGTAAACAAATAGCAAGAGGGGAAATAAAATAGAAATGGATAACTAGGGATGTTGGATTCCTAACACTTTCATATATTTTTTTCAGCATAACTTTTCTTTGAATTCCTCTTTTTCAATGCATTTCGACATGGATCATTTTTTTATAGTTATAAAAGAAACCCCATCCTAAACCAACTCCCATCTTTAGTCATGGGATCCCATGTGTGCTTGATGAAGCCTTGAGGAAGGAAAAAGGATCAAGTATTCAAGAAGTTCAACTTGGTCTATATGCACCCACCATGCAACTTCAATGGGTCATCGATCATCTATGGGCTATGGAGTATAAGAGTTTACATATTGACAAGGGTTGCATGACTATCAAAGATCTATATGCATAATCTATGCCAATATTGGGAATATGTCACATGACCCTATAAATGGTCAACTAAAGGTTTTCCTTTACCTATGGGTTTCAAATAGCCATTAAATCATATGAAATATGATGGGTTGCATTATGTGAGTTGTACATGAATGGATGATGTTTCTAAGTATGACCACTTAATTGTCACGAGCAATTGAAATTAGGGTGATAACTTATAAAATAACCAAAATCCTTGATCTCTTCTTTATCATGGAACCTTAAATACAACACACTCTCAATCCATCCCTCTATAACATGGAAATATGAAAATAAATGTACATAGAAAGGTACACTTGGCATGATCTCCTCCTCTCTCATCTTCCTTGACTTTCACCTTTTTCTATTAAATCTCTCATTAGCATGGGATGTTACATATCACACTCAAAATCTCTCATTAGCATGGGATGTTACATATCACACTCAAAAGTTAATTACCCTCTTCATTAGTTGGATTTCATAGTATCAGACTCAAAAGTTAATTACCCTCTTCATTAGTTGGATTTCATAGTATCTCTCACAAAATGGATGAAGCTTGAAGGAGATGGTATGACTCACCTAGTATGCTTTCGTTGTCTTTCATTTTCCCAAGAGGAAAAAACTCCATGCATTTTCTCTATTGTGCAATATTTTCAAGGTTCATTTAAGTTGGATCCTCGCCATCTAGTGATTACGGGACTTTGAAGTGACTTCATGAAGAGATTCACTAATTTGAAGAAGTGGGGAGCGTTATCACTTCAAGATATCAAGCGTTATCACTTCAAGATAACCATCTCATTCAAATCCATCAAACCGTTAGTGCCATCCTATCTAATGTTCATCTAGGGTTGAGGCACAATGGAGATGTTCTTGATTTACTAGCATGCAAAGGAGCTCAGAGCTGAGCTAATTCAATTGCGTCCAAGAATAAAATTGAGTCATGGTCTCTATGAAAATTATCCATAATAAAACGCAAAAGAGGCCATCCCACTAGAAGATGAATATCATCTACATTAATAAATAAATTTTAATATTATCAAATTAACAAACCTCATACAAGAATAAATTAATTTATAATAAAGTAGTAGATGCAAAAGAGGCCATCCCACTAGAAGATGAATATCATCTACATTAATAAATGAATTTTATATTAATAAATGAATTTTAAGATTATCAAATTAGCAAACATCATACAAGAATAAATTGATTTATAACTAGCACAACAGCTAAATAACTGCTGGTTAATGCCGAAAGGTTGATAAGATGAAAAGAATCCTTAAAAGAATATATTAAATTTTATTGTTAATTAACAAATAAATGGTTGTCATTTATCTGGTGTTAATATTTTAATTTTTGTTAATCACTTAAGTGGCAATCAGTTAGCTATCAAAGTAATTTTTAAATATGATTAGGTAAATGTAAAAAAGTAAACGCATAAACGGATGTCTTTATAATAATAGCTAGGAAGTTAATGATTGAAATCACAACCATTTATTTTGTGTGACTACTAAGAATATTCCAGCCATATTTAATCATATCCATAGAAAACTTATTAAGCACTAAACCCCTATTAAATCTGTCCATTATCAATAGGTGTACGCCTTTAATAAATTTTTAATCAGAAAATATTTAATTCTTTCCAACACTTGATAAATTTGGAATTTAATTTATACTTGATAAATTTGAGATTTAAATGAACTAACACTAATTATAAATCATATATAAATAAAATATATAAATAATAATTAAAATAATAAACTTTCATAATTTGTTGAATCTATAAATTTACTAATTTTATAACAGGTTTTGGCATCAAATCCCATGTAATTGGTAAAAAAAAAACAAAAAAACACAACAGCTAACAAACAAAATTAGTTTCGAGATTATTAAAACAACAGCCAACAAAGCTGAAATTAGTTTAGATAAGTCAGTCTCTACTAAGATTAAGATTAAACAAGAAATGAAGACCTATGCAGGTAAATATGATCTATAACACATGGTATTGTCAACTTACAGCACAGAAAGGTATCAACGAATTTAAGCCAGATAACGTCTCCATAACAAAATAAGTTATTCGAAGTTGTACATCCGTAAATGCTTCTATTGCACGTAATCAAAGTCCAAATCGATGAAGCTTGTTTTTTTATCAATTTTATCTGAAATTCTATCAGATATTAGAAATTGTTAAAATTGTATATTTGAGTTGTTGGTTGGGCAGGGAAGCAAAACAATTAAATTAAAAACAATAAACACATAATTGATACAGTTATGTGGAAATCTAATGAGGAAAAAACCATCGGCAATGATAATAGGTGTTCTTTTTATTTAAGGGAGAATTACAATAGCCAACAGTGCAATGGTGTTTAATGAATTTTGTTTTATTGGAAACGACAATATACTTGCTGATCACATCCAAAGGTATTGAAAGAGAGATTTGCATTGACTTGAAATAAATAATTTTTGATTTATATTTAATTATTTTGCATCCAATCAGAATAGACTACTCTCTAGAAAAAACACTACAGAAACAAATTGAATATTTGAGTGTGCAGGTTTTCCAAATTAGTCATAATGTTAGAGATATTTCTGGATTAAAACTTTGTGTAGAGTTTTGAAACATTCAATTTTTTAAATGAACACTCAACCAATCATAAAAAATAAAATAAAATAAAAAAATCAACTTCTGATATCCTAAATAATAGGGTAGAATATTACAAAGATAAAATATTCAAATGGAATATTTTTTTTTTCTTCATCTTTCTATATTTAAAAGTTTGATACACCCATCTGCCACTAATATCTTTTATTCTTTATCACTCCTTCCCTATGCTCTATCTCTATCAGATGTTCCTAAATATATTTAATAGACAGAGCCTTCTATCCCAAAACAATTACTTATTTTCTAAAAAAATTCTAAAATGCATGCATTAATTTGAGAGGATGAATAATGCCGTCAATGTCCCAATGTAGTGTTTTTGTACATGTTTTTATGATTGGAGTAAAAGTTAATTGATTTGTGAAATTTGTATTTCACACGTATGTAGCAGATTTACTTTTACTTGATAAGTTTAAAATGACAAATCTTGAGGATTTAGCACACTTATGAGCATGAGTAAGAATTGTTGGATTTTTGGTCATTGCAATAGTATAATTGTTTTCACAGTGAATAGTAGTAGGATTTTTGGTCATTGCAATAGCATAATTGTTGTCACAGTGAATAGTAGTACGATTTTTGGTCATTGCAATAGTATAATTGTTGTCACAGTGAATACTAGTAGCTATATACTATGTTCTTTCTTCAAAATTGTCAATATTCTTGTTTGATGTGTTGCTGAAAATGTTGCAATGTATTCTACCTTTGATTAGGAACTTGTGGATAGTTTTTTGCACTAATCCAACCAAACAAAAACCATTAGATAAAGTGTACAAAATACCAAAATGTGTATACACTCACATACTTCATATTTTCTTTGTTGCATAAAAATGTGTCTCACTTGGATGTTGCATAAATTTTGAAACTAGACTCATGGCATCACACACCTCATATTCTCTTTGTTGCACAAAAATGTGTCTCACTTGGATGTTGCATAAACCTTGAAACTAGACTCATGGCATACATTATATCATGTCTAGTGAGATATATTAGGTTTCCCACTAACCTTCTATAAACTGTAGCATCGACTTTTTTTCTACCATCGTTCTTAACTAATTTCTTACTCATGTCCATAGGTTTGCTAAATGGCCTACAATTTGTCATTTTGAACTTATGAAGTAAAGGTAATTATGCTCCATACTTGTGAAATAAAAATGTCACAATTCAATTAACTTACCTATATGCCAAGGAAATAATGCACTAACCCTATACTTGTAACCACAAACTCACTTGTGAGTGCCTCTCTAAAAGCATCCATCAACAACTCACTATAGTATCAATGAAGTCATCTACATATAAGCATATACTCAAAAACTCATTCATACCCTAGACTTCACATAAAGAGTTGGCTCTCTTACACTTTTGCTAAAGCCATTTTTTGAAGATGTTCATCCATTCTTCCATACTAGGCCCTCAGAGCTTGTTTAAACCCATATAGAGATTTCCTCCTACCCTAAATCCTACATTAACAAATGACCTAGGGGATAAAAGTTCATAAATGATGCTTTTTTATCACTCCTTAACTTGTACAATTTGTGAAATTTCCATGAAATTTCATAACTTGGAGGATTCTCCACAAACACCTCTTACACCTCTTATCATAGAGACCGTTCAAAAATGTTAATTTGACATCTAACTAAAAACATTTCCACTCAAACTTAGTTTTTGATGTCAATATAGTCCTAATAGTATCTATCATTTCTACAATAGCACATGTTTCATTGCAATCTATACTTGGTTGTTATGAGTAAGCCTTTGTTTCCAATCTCACCTTCTACATTTTAATTGATCGTGCCATCTTATGCTTCATTTTGTAGACACACTTGACTCCTATGACTTCCTTACCAAAAAAAGAGATCCACTAGTTCCCACATTTCATTTCTTTCTATTGCACCAATTTCCACATTAATTACTTCACACCAAGTTGTGTGCTTCATTTTATCTTCATAAAAACTATTCAACATTAACATGAGAAACTAGAAATAAGTTACAATATCATTCCTATTGTTCATCTTTTGATAAATTTATTTGATTCTTTTTACTTTTCTTGGAGGACATGCATCCAAAATTTATGAAGTTCTTTAATGTGAAAGTTGATTACCACTGAAACTTGAATTTCCCCTAGAGTTTGTGAGAAGAGATGAGATGTCATGTTATGTTATGTCTCACTTTTCACCCTTATTTACACTTCCATCCTCCTCATTCATAAAATATTACATCATAACTAAATATGATTGTCTTTGTTCATAACCCTTTATCACCCTAATATAGTCAACATAAATACACTTTTCACTTTTATCATCAAGTTTTTTTTGCTTCTTCATGCGAATATGAGAGTGATCAAGGTAGACATACACTTTAAGATGAACCATTCTTGATTTTCTTCTACTCCAGGCCTCTTATGGGGTCATGCCTCTCATGGTCTTCATAATGCTTCTATTCCACAAGTAAGTTGAGGTAGATACAACCTCTTCCCAAAATGAGTTTGTAATGACCTTGGCCTAAATAATACACCATGCCATTTTAGCTATGTCACTACCCATGTAGCTCTTTTCTCGCGTTTGAGGGGAAGGCGCATTTTTTTTTTTCCATTAAATTAAGCAATTAAGCATTCGGGGTTCCTCATTCATCTTGTTTTCAAGATATTTCTCATTGCATGGGTTTTAGATAGCATGATTTTAATGTTTTGCATTAGGTTACCCATGAAAAAGTCTTCTATCAACTCATTCGAATGCAATATATACTCATTTGGAAAATTGACTTATATTCAAACAACTTACTAAGTTTGATTTGAAGATCACCGTGACGCGAAGGAGGGAAGGGATAGTAGCCCTTTTTTTCATTGACCAATCAGGCCCATTCAAAACAACCCCTTAATGGGAAATCCATTGAGTCCTTTTAAAAAATCCCCATAACCCTCATAAGTCAATGCCAATGGGCCATTTTGGAGGACCCCTCGAGTGTTTTTGAAAGATTGACTTGATGTAAATAAAAAAATGCCATGAGTCATTTTGAAAGATATCCATTTGTTTCTTTTAAAAGATCATCTTAATGCAAATAATTCCTTTTAAAAGATCATCTTAATGCAGATAAAGAGGCCATTGGATCATTTGTAAAGATCCCCATTGGGAACTTCCAAACGATAAATCCAATGCAAAGAAAAAGGCCATCAAGCACTTTCGAAAGATTTACTCGATGCAAAGAAAAAATCCAAAAATCCATCACGAACTTTCAAAAGATGTCCATTCAGTTCTTTCAAACGATTGGCCCAATAAAAGGAAAATGGTCATCATTCCACTTCGAATGATGCCCACGAGTTATTTTGAAAAATCATCCCTATGGAAGGAATAGGGTCAGCGGGCCTCTTCCAAAGAAGAGCTCAATCGCTCCACTTTGAATATTTTCTTTGAAGTAAAACAAATGGCTTTGTCCCATTTGAAACTATGATAGTTGAATTCAATCAAAATACCCTAAATTAAAATGGAGTCCTTAGGCTCCATTCAAAGAAACTCTTTGAACTTAGGAAAGACAAGCAAAATTCCACATTAAAGATAGAACATTAAATTAAAAAAAGGGGGGATTTGAGTTCATTTGAAGGATACTTCAAATTCAAACAAGGATGACCCGAACTTAGATAACAATAAGGGTTGTAAGCTTCGAATGTACTTTGAACTCATAACTCAAAGAATTTGAAGGGTCATGTAATCATGGGCTTTAGCCTATGGCCATGCCATCATACATGAACACCAAACTATTATCTCTTCCATAATCTAAATCTAAATTCAAAATGCATAATGAGATATCAAATCCCAATAAAATATTAAGATTGTTTAAATTCAATAGAAAATAACTTTTAACTATTACATCAAGAGAGCATGCACATTAACATTTAATCATTAATTCTATTTCCAAAAACATTATGTAAGAAAATCATAAGCTTGGTAGAAGAGTTATAAACAAAAATTCATAACAAATATGGAACGCTTTTCTTTTAAACAAGTTGGTTCAAGGAAATTGGTTGTTAGTGAGAAATTTCCAACCAAGACATAGGCATCCACTATAGATACCACCCTCATGCTGACTTATGAGGTTACTAGGTGAATGATATACGCTATGGACTCTCAAATCTCTTACTCAACCCAATTTCTCTCAAGCTCATCCAAATAGTTCACCATAGAACACTCCAAGCAATCTGTGAGGGTCCTATAATTATAGGAGATCTGTTGATTCAGATATTATTTGTGGGTTTCATGATGAATTTCCTCGCTTGCTAGTCTCTCGATTGTTTCCATTTACCCCTCCATCCATTTCGCTCGATCCTCCATCACCCTGTCCGATCCTTCGTCACTTGCTGCATCCTTCATCCACCTCTACGCCTTGTCCTTTTATCCCCTTGGGCCACATCTCGCCCACAACTTCTCCCTGCATGAATAAACAAACTTACGATAATAAACGAACAATTAGATGAATAAAGTTAGATTAGACTTATTAATTAATAATAATTAATTAATAATTAATAATTAATTTTGTTTAAATTAGTAATTAGGTTAGTGTTAAACATTAAAATAAAACAACATTAAACATTAATTAATAAAAAATCATTTAATAAAAAATCATTTAATAAAAAAACATATAACAAATTAAAAAGGAAATATAATAAACATAATACAAAAATTAAAAAAACATATAATATAACACAAAAAAACATAAAAATAAAATAAAAACATAATGCTCACCTTATGCACATATCCCAAAGCAAACAAATCAACACTCATAAATTTAGTCAGACCCCCCGTGCTTTTCGAGCTTTAACGAGCGGGGAGGGGGGTGTTCCGATAAGTGGTATTGGGAGGGACACTTGTCACCTCCAAGTGAAATCGGACACCCCCTCCCAATACCACTTACCACCTCAGGGGGGGTCCAAAAACCACCTTCCCCTTTGCAAACCCGCCCTCCCCCAAAAACTCAAAACCACCCATTTTTGCCTGTTCAACACGTCGACTTCCAAAGCGGATTCCTGACAAATGGAGATGAATTTTAAAAACCCGAGAGAGGTTTTTGTTCATCATAGGCTGAAGAAAAAAACCTCTTTCATTTTTTACACAAGTGTCACCGTTGAGGAGAAAAAGAGGTATGATTTGACCCTTTGTTTAGCAGATCTGCCCATGTTTCATGGCGGACAGTTCTAGATTTTTGGGGATTTGTGGTTATTTTTGGCCGAGGTGGTTGAATCTGAATTCCTAAGCATGAGGGGTTATCTTTCCTATTTATTTATGTAATTTTAATGTAAAAGGGGTTGGTTCTTGCACCCAAAAAACGCTATTCTCTATAATATTTTTTCAGATCTACCAGAAATAAAGGGACTTTTGCACAGGATTCCTGCGTGTTGACATTGGTGAAGTCTTCTTTTCTCTGTTGAATGTGATTCTACTCAGTCATCATTATGTTTCCTTTCTCTGATTTTTAAAAGGAGGTTTAGAGAAGAATTTATCTCTAATACTCTGTGTCGAGATTTTAAAAATCATAATGTTTCCTTCTGATATTACAATGATGAAATTCTTAAATGCTTTGTTATTGTGATTGATTATCTCCTCTGTTTCTGCTTTACATCACTTTACTTTTAAAGGATCCATCCTTTTCATTACCTTGCCCTATGAAGATACTTTATAGATCTTCATTTGATTTCAAACTTGTCACAGACCCCATATCCCAATGGGATTCTAAAGCAATCCTTCAACCAAACACCTCAAATAAAAAACAAACCCATGTACAGTATATCTAGCCTAATATCCCCTTTAAACAAAGTTATATCAGACATAGAGATCCCTCTCTGAGTCTTGGAGGGCTAGATCCAAGACTCGAAGGGGTTTTGATTTTGCCTCTGTGACTACCTCCACAGCCTTGGGAAAATTACAGAGTGATAAAAGAATGACAAATCCACTAGGGAACTTTCTCTAGTAGTGTACTTCAAGTTCTAGATCTGATCACTGATGGTGGACAGTGACCAGACATAAGAAGGATGAGATCATTCACCTGGCGACTCCAATCAACTTCAGATAGTGCCAATTCAAAGAATCCACTGGAGGAAGAACCTGAAGCATGACCAAGCATCCTAGAAATACCAGGTACTCGAGCTCAAATTGTATTCATGAGATTATTGGTTTCATCTATAATTACTTTCTCTCTTATCATGATCCTGACCCAGAGTATATTGTTGAAATTCAGGATGATCATTTTCAATCTGAAGAACCTCAAAGGGTTTATCCCATTCCCATAGCTTTGGTACACACTCCTACACCTATAGAAAGCCTTGACAGACATAAGACTCCTACTTTATTCCCCACAACTTTAAATATCTCAAACACATATGAAAAAATCCTAGAGTTACAGGTTGAAATTACAGATAGTTATAAACCCTTTTCTTTACTTCCTATACCTGTGAAAGTCCCAGATAGATACAAGCCTCTGTTTTTGCCTCCTTTTCTCCATGAACTCCCTACCAATTATAGTAATAATCTTCCCAGATTTGATGGAGAGAATGTGAATATCCCTGCAGAAAAACACATCCAGAAATTTGAATATTTCCTTGACCTTTATGACGTTGAATATGATGATGTATATATAAGGATGTTTTCCCTGTCTTTTCAAGGTAAAGTTAATAACTGGTTTAAAAATCTCCCAGCTGCAAGCATTAGCGATTTCCATCAGTTCTTGCAAGTTTTCCTAGACCGATGGGTGATCATGGGAAATATCTTTCTCATCCTAGAAGAATATGAACATTTGAAAAGACATCCAGGGGAGACAGTGATCCAGGTGGATATCGGGGGCCACCCACATTTTCCAAATGGCTCAAAACAGTTTTTTGGCCATTTTGGCAATTTACTATTTTTAGCAGGTTTTCACTTCCGGGGCCATTTTGAGGGCCTAAATGAAGTTTTTTCGAGATCGAGGTTCTCA
>SNQJ01S0021728.1:17672-40625 GCA_010110895.2 Picea sitchensis | reverse complement strand
GGGTCCGATAAGTGGTATTGGGAGGGACACTTGTCACCTCCAGTTGAAATCGGATCCCCCCCTCTAAATACCACTTACCACCTCAGGGGGGGTCCAGAAATCACCTTCCCCTCTGCAAAACTTCCCTCACCAAAAATCTCAAAACTGCCCATTTTTTCCTGTTCAACACGTCGACTTCCAAAGCGGAGTCCGGGAAAATGGAGATGAATTTTAAAAAACTAAGAGAGGTTTGTGTTCATAACGAGCTGAAGAACAAAAACCTCTTTCATTTTTTACACAGGTATCACTGCTGAGGAGAAACAAAGGTCTGATTTGACCCCTTTTTTAGCAGTTACGCCCATATTTCATGGCAGACAGTTCCAGATTTTTGGGGATTTGTGGCTATTTTTGTCCGAGGAGGTTGAATCTGAATTCCTAATCTTGAGGGGTGATCTCTACTATTTATTGATGTAATTTTAATGTAAAATGGATTGGTTCTTGCACCCAAAAAATGTTATTCTCTATAATATTTTTTCAGATCTACCAGAAATAAAGGGACTTTTGCACAGGATTCCTGCGTGTTGACGTTGGTGAAGTCTTATTTTCTTCGTTGAATGTGATTCTACTCAGTCATCATTATGTTTTCTTTCTCTGATTTTTAAAAGGAGGTTTAGAGCAAAATTTATCTCTGATACTCTGCGTTGAGCTTTTAAAAATCTTAATGTTTCCTTTCCGATATTACAATGAGGAAATTTTTAAATGCTTTGTTATTGTGATTGATTATCTCCTTTGTTTCTTCTTTACATCACTTTAATTTTAAAGGATCCAACGTTTGCATTACCTTGCCCTATGAAGATATCTTATATATCTGTGTTTGATTTCAAACTTGTCACAGACCCCATAGCCCAATGGGATTCTAAAGCAGTCCTTCAGCCAAACACCTCAAATCAAAAACAAACCCATGTATAGTATATCTAGCCTAATATCCCCTTCAAATAAAGTTATATCAGACAGAGAGATCCCTCTCTGAGTCTTGGAGGGCTAGATCCAAGACTCAAAGTGGTTTTGATGTTGCCTATGTGGCTGCCTCCACATCCTTGGGAAAATTACAAAGTGATAACACAATCATCTAGCCAACCTAGCCATGACACTCTCTTTTAGCACCCTACAAAACTGAAGGAACACATTTCCATCCTCTTCTTAATAATCCCACATTAACCTTATTCTCTTTAGTTTTGTTTAGTGTGTACTAAAGTAGTCCAATATATAGTCTACCTTTAATAAAACCCAATAGAGTTGATATTAGCTCTTAAGAACTCAATGCGGAAAAATATACAAGGAAATGGGGATGGTTTCCCATGAACACATCCTCTATGCTCCTCTATAGCCTTTCATATCTCTTCTTTGATTTTCATTCTTCTCCTTCACAAATCTACTTGTTCACTTATAGGGTTAAATCATAGCTACCAACATGAGAATTTATCTTAAGAACTTTAGAGGTGCATGAATATGGAGAATGGAATGGATAAGAATGGTCATGTGTAGTATGTCAATGCGTGGAATGAATAATAAGTGGATAGGAATAGTGAATTAAAATTTGCATGAAGGGATAGTGCACAAAAAAGAGACGATTTGAATTCCTATGAGCATGGAGTCTCTTACACACCCCATGACTTGTACTCAACCCCTAGGCCCCAATAAGCATGGAAGGTGTACCAACCAGCACCTACATTTAATGATTGGTGGTTATTATTTAATAAATCACATGGGGAAAATGTGTAAATTAGGGAACTTATGCAACTTAAGAAACTTAGGATTATATATCATCCCCTCAGAGCCCTGCCCACTCTATCCTCCCTCTTTTCCTCCAATGAACTCATATCCCCTTCCATGCACTCCACAACTAGCTTTGGACATTTATATTAATTTTTGAAATAATATTTACATAACTTTAGAATACCATATCAAGTCTACCTCATGGCATATCGAAATCATATTCACTACAATTACATGCCTAGACATTCACTAGTCGGGGGCCTTGGCCTTTATCTCTAAACATGAATTCATTCAAGATTTATACATCATTTGCACATAGGGTCATTTATCTAAACTCATATGTCTTGAATACCATCATTATAACCATTTATCTAAAATCCGATCCAAGACATGCAAAGGATCAAAACTGAGATATTGTACAAGGTATTACTGTATTTTGTGTTTTTCCACTCCATTTTACCGAGAAGTATAGCTTGTGGTAATTTTCCTTTTTATTCCATTCTCTTTGAAAAAATCCAATATTTTGTGGGAAGTAATTTATTCCCTTATACATGTGTGTGTGTGTGTGTGTAGACAACACCTTTAAAAAACAACCACTACGTTTTCTTCCAATAACCTTAAACTAGAAAAACCTAAAAACTTTTTATTTCTATTTAAGAAAAAATAGCCATTTTATTCTACTAAAATCATTGATAAAGGTAATGAAATAAGTGCATTTACTATAGACTTACCAATAGAAGGTTTTTTCATTGGGTGATATATATTTGAATGCACTAAATCAAGAGGCACCTTGGTCTTCCTATGGGAAAATTATCTCTATGTTGTTTTCCAAGAATGAAACCTTCAAATTTGTCACTATCTTCTAACATGGAAAGTTTTTTCCATGAGTCCTCACATGATTTACAATTCCCATAGCATGGGAAAAATTATTAAATATATTATCATTTTTCTATTGACAAATTTTTGAATTATCCCTTTATCAATTGAAGCCTAATTACATTTACCTTATTTTTTCATTGATATGCACTATGTAGGATATCCCAAGCTTCCTTTGACTTGGTTGTCATTGCATTTTTTTTATAAAAATGACTCATGCATATTTTTTTGAATATAGAAGAGTGCCTTTGAGTCCTTTTTCTTATTCTCTTTCAACTAATCTTTATAAGATTGCATCCATGTGTTGTATATGGCTTGGTAAACCAATAATGAATACCTAGTTTCGATTAGATATAATAAATACTGAGAATAATTAATAATGTATTCATCTTAATTCTCCAAAATACATAGTTCACCCCATTAAATTTATTTATTTGAGGCTAAGTTTGATGTTATCAATGTTGGTGGTGATGGCTCCTTCAAATTTGAATTTTTGACCTTTTAAAACTCATCCAACTGTTGGGACTTGAACACGCCTCTCAAGGATGTTTTTAATGTATTGCAAATAGTTAAAGAAATTGTTGTTACTTATCAAAAAATAATTGGGTTAATCTTGACTAGGTCATAAATTAGTTAATATAAACTTGATTCGGTCATTGTTGGGTAACCCGTGGTATTTTCCCATAGTATTTGATATGATTATTTGCATGTCATTGCATGGATATCTCCACACCATGCATGTATTTTCATGGCTATGAATGTCCATGCATGTATTCTTATGGCTATCTCTAATCCATGCATGTCTTTGCATGGATATATTGAGGCCATGCATGTCTTTTCATGGCTATCTTGAGGCCATGCATGTCTTTTCATGGATATTTCCAATCTATGCATGTCTTTGCATGACTATGTCTGAGCTATGTATGTTTTTTCATTGTGATCTAATTCTAGTAAAGGAACCAGGGTTGTAATTAATGAATCCTATTTAATATTTTGAGATACTCCATTGTAATAATCCTCAAGTAGCCTCAATTGGTCGATGTGGGATTGATTGACTATATTGGCCATTGTTCTTAATATATATCTATCAAGGTGTTGGTTCTCCCACTCAAGGGTTTACAGGGTAAATATATAATGTCTATTTATGTGCATGCTTTCTTATGGTTCTATTTCTCTCTAATTTTGTAGCATGGTACTAGAGTTGGGCACACCTAGACTCTTCAACAAGAGTGGTTTGATGTTGAGATCCATGCTAACAAATTTTTTTGTAAAGTGAGTGACCCATGGAAGAGGGATATGAATAATTTTAATTTTTGGAGATATTACACACTCACCTCACTCACCTAGTGATTATTAATTTGTTTCTTACTAATTTTTCCATTCATTGTGAGGGTCTCCTATTTTTACGTTGTTTTCCTAAAAAACAAGACACCTCCAAAAAAATAGGTGTTTGTTACAGAATGTTTCCCCTGCGAATAGGTGAAACCTCCCTTGGATTATATACCCCTATACCAAGGAAGAAACACTACAAGTAGACACTAACATTCCTTTTAACATAGTTTAACCAATCATAAAGAGAGATGGAGAAAGGGTGTGATGCACCTTGTTTCGAAGTTTGTCCTGGCTACTTCCAATCCGAGCTTAATCTCCAAACTCCCTGGCGCAAATTGATACCTACAATGGGAAGCAAAGAGAAACCACTACCTCCTACTCTAGTTTATTATATCAAACAAAGTCATCTATGAAGATTGAAGAAACAATAGACAAACACATGAAAGAATACACAAGCTTGAAGGAATTAGGCCAAGTATATTCAAATTAGAACCAAAAGAGAATAATTACAAACCATGGATGATGATGCATCAATTCTCCAAGATATCCTCATTCATCCCTTGCAAGAATCTACCAAGATCAATGATTTGACACCTAAAAACTTTCATGGAGATCATAGGTTTGATATGCTCCAATGCTTCCTCCATTTCCCCTTGGAAAGATCTCAATATATAGGATTGAGATGAAAAACTACCATGAGAAAATGAGGGATATGGTTTAGGATATGGCTCCTTGAGGCTTGGATCAGATCCTAAAGTGATTCCCAAGTATGAGGGTCGAACACAACTAACCCTATCTCAAAGCGTTGTCCCATAGATTAAGGTGGAGGAGATCCCCCTTTTCTCTCAACAAGAATGGTTCTCCTCCCTAGTGAGAGATAGGGCACCATCCTAGCAGTGGAACTCCCCTATAGTGGCATAGGGGGAACCATGTGTCCACCCCCAGTATGGGCACGGGGCACCACCATTCATAAATGCTAAAAAAGGGTCAAAGTTTCCAAGGAAAAAGTGTGTTTTGACCTAGAAATGATGGTTTTCCTCCTCCCATGTGACTTAGGGGTGACACCTAACAAAGTGAATGCAACACTTGGGAATGTGAATATGACATTTGTGACAATGTCTACAACATTTACTGAGGTGAATAATTCACTTTGCAACACTTTTCCATACTTGCGACACTTAGGGTGCGAAACACAAATGTGGAATTTTGATGTGTAACAGATGCCCCCTAAAGTGTGAGGTCAGATGAGAAACTGATGGCTGGAATAGTTTACAAAATCTTCAATTCAAGGGTGTTGGAGTGGGAGAACCTAGTAGAAGCTCCAAACAATCATCAAACAGTATTAATATATGTTTTATTTCCGAGGGAGGCATACCTATGCTTGGAATGCGAGATGACTCAAAGCACGACCACTGACCAATACACTGTGGATCCATGAAAATAATGAATAAGGATATTACCATAGAGATAAAATGTGGATCCATACCTCCATGAAATGAACTGATCACAACCACGGAAAATACACATTGGAGCTACGAAATGACAAAACAAAGACACAGATCAATACAATGTGGATCTATCTGACACTATTTATATCAGTAAGACTAACAACATGGTGATTGTAATGAAATATTTTACATGCTCAAATTATCTCCATTGTAGCCTAGGAAAAGCACATAATAGAGTGAGTGCCCAATCCCATGGTCCTCGTCCCGATCTCGATGTGGTACAAATTTAACCATGTGAATAGATTATTTGTTGTTGAACATGGTAGAAACCACTTGATTACTAATCATTGATGTAGATCGTTAACAAGTGAAATGGAAATCACCAATGATGTCACTGACTCCCAAGGTACCCTAGTATATTCCAAAAAATGTGAATAAATGAGATGAGGACAAACATTCATGGAATAATCTGATTAGATGCCAATGATGTAAACCTATTGTCAACAGTGAGGAGGCCTACCATTGGGGCATCTAGGTGCCAAGGTACTAACTAGTTTCTAAGTCTAATTCCCAGATACTATGTTGAAGTCGATAGGAAAATACTCATTGAAGTAGGGACTTGATGTATCCCCCATCATCAACATGAAACTGACACAAGAAAGTGATATAAGATGGTGAATCGAATGAGTATGGACTGAAATAGAAAATGTAAACTGGTAATACTGCAGATGAATGATTTGAAGTGAAACTTCCCTTGAAAATTATGAAGCATGAAAACCAACATGGCATCATTGACTCGATGAGTAAAAATAACATAATGTGACGGACAAAATAGCACTCTTCAATTGGAAGAAAAATTATGGCGACACATGGAATTGGTATGACTCGGAGACAAGATGATTGCCCAACTATAAGATGAGACACAAATAGGTGCCATGTTCAAGGGAAAAAATAATAGCTACCATAAATGGTTGCAAGAAATGACCCACTTCCTTCAAATTTTCCCCCATCCAGATAGATGACTACCTATTTATTTTTTAACGAGCTTGAGTAGGATAAAATGTGCTCGGTATAGCTCATCCTTCAGATGAGTCCCTTAATATATGTTTCACGAACTTGAGGAAGGAGGGGTTCGGTCCTGTATGGGTCCTGGATATTGGACTCACATAGGTCCTTCGATGCATATTTTTACGAGATGAAAGAAGGTAAACTCAGTGTTTTTTCATGTTTAGAGAGTCTAAAAAGAAATTAAAGATGACTCCATGGATGACTTTTTCGTAAATTTAGTCTCCCAAGCCCGGAAAAAGTGTAAAAAAATACACGGGAGAATTATTCTAATCATGCTTGATTAGAGGAGTCATTTTTTGTAATTAGTATCGTGAGGCCAAAAAAAAGATAAACTGCCACTCGAAAGACACCCTTTCAAATCTTTTAACGAGTGTGAAAGGAAGCAATCTCACTTGACAATCTTTTCATCTTTAGAAAGTCTAAAAAGAGCTTAAAGGAGAATCCAAAGAGTTCTCATGTATTAACGACCATAAGAAAGACCAAATACTAAGCTCAGAGCTTCCCAACATAATGTCCAAAATTTTCAAACGAGACCCATGGATAGTTGGTACTTTTCCCCCAGCTGCATGATGGAAGCTAGTGGATTTTCTATAGCATGATGCCTAGAGGATAGATATATTCCCCCCAAGCTTTGTTTCATCCACCAACGCTTAAGTTGTACTAGATGGGTAAAAAAGGTCAATAGACAAAGGCGGATGAAAGGAAGGTTAAGTTATGAGATCTAGGGAAAGACTCAACTCAACATCTATGAGATCTAGCGAAAGACGCAATTTAACAGGAGAGGCGGTTGTTTCATTTTTTAAAGAGCCTGACATAGAAAAATAACTTTTCTCATAACCTCTAGGTTCGATTCCCGTAACTCTTTTTCATTTTTTAACGAGCTTGAAATAAGAAAAACTAGGCTCAAAGTTGGGTTTCATTTTTTAACGAGCTTGAAATCACCAAATAAACTATTCCCAGAGATGGGTTTCATTTTTTAACGAGATTGAAAGAAGCAAATAAACTATGCTCAAAGTTGGGTTTCATTTTTTAACGAGATTGAAAGAAGTTTATAAACTATGCTCAATTTCTTTATGGAATGTTTCCCCTGCAGATAGTTGAAACCTCCCTTGTATTACAGACCTCTATACCAATACAAAAACACTACAGGTGGACACTAACATTCCTTTTAAATCAGTTTAACCAATCAGAAAGAGAGAGGGAGAAACGATGTGATGCAACTTGTTTCGAAGTTTGTCTTCATTCCTTCCAACCTGAGATTGATATCCAAAATCCCTGGTGTAGCTTGATACCTTAAATGGGAAACAAAGAGAAACCACTACCTCCTACTCTAGTTGATTAGATCAAACAAAGTCATCTACTAATATTGAAGAAATAGTAAACAAGCACATGCAAGAATACACAATCTTCAAGGAAACATGCCAAGTATATTCAAATGGAACCCAAAAAGAATACTTACAGACCATGACTGATGGAGTTGCAGACTCTCCAATCTCTCCTCATCCATCCCTTGAACGAATCTACCAAGATCATAGGTTTGATACCTGAAAGCTTCCCTCGATATCAAAGTTTTGAAATGCTCCAATGCTTCCTTCCTTTCACCTTGGAAATATCTCAATATATAGGCTTGAGAGGAAAAAATACCATGAGAAAATGAGGGATATGGTTGTGTATATGGATCCTTGAGTTTTTCATTAGATCCTAAAGTGAATCCAAATCATGAGGATCAAACACAACTAACCCCATCTCAAAGAGCTGGCCCATAGATTAAGGTGGAGGATATCACCCCTTTCTCTGAACAAGAATGGTGCTCCCCCCTAGTGAGATACAGGGAGACATCATAGTAGTGACGATCCCCTATAGTGGAAAATGGGGCACCATGTGACCACCCCCAATATGGAAAAGGGGGCGCCACCCTTCATAAATGCTCAAAAAAGGGTCAAATTTTCCACGGAAAAAATTGTGTTTTGACCTAGAAATGATGGTTTTCCTCCTCCCATATGACCTAGGGGTCATGAAATTTTTTTTTAAAGGTTTCAAGGGGTGAATACACCTAAAAAATTGAATTTCACACTTGTTAAGGTGCATACGACACTTGTGACAGTGCACATGACACTTACCGAGGTGCATACGTCACTTTGTGACACTTAGGTTGCAAAATAAAATAAGTGGCATTTTGATGTGTAACAGATGCCCCCTAAAGTGTGAGGTCAGAAGAGAAACGGATTGCCGAAACACTTTACAAATTCATCAATGCAAGGGTGTTGGAGTGGGAGAACTTGGTAGACGTTGCAAACAATGATAAAACAATATTAATATATTTTTTATTTTCAAGGGAGGCATACCTATGCTAAGAATGTGAGATGACTCAAAGCATAGTCATTGACCAATACATTATAGATCCATGAAAATACTGACTAAGGATATGGCCACCATAGATACAATTGTTGGAAGATTGGTTGTTGTCATTGATGTCAACCCTAGTCATGGGTTTTGGACCACAAGATTGATGAAGTTATTTGGACATGAAGGAAAATGCACATGAAAATACAACTTTTGGATGAAGGAAAATGCATTACGAAAATACAACACACCATGGATGGATAGTATACATCATGTTGCTTCCGGTATGTATATCGTCACGTGGATCCTCATGGTTGAGGAGAATGAATTTTGAAGATGACAAAGTGAATTGTACATGTAGGCCCTCAAGATAATTAAAGAAAAGAATTACAAAATAAGAAAGTCAGGTCGGCCCAATGTTAAAGGAAGTGAAATAAATGGCATGTAAATAAACATCAATATACATTCATTTGATACAAAGCCTAACTTCAAAGAGAAGAAGAAGCAAAATAGCTGATTTCAAGGAGGATGAAGTCTTTGATGATGTGTTCTACAAGTATGTTATTTTCAGGTCATTCACCATTTTTGCCATAACTTTTTTCTAGAACGATTCAGATGGTGAAATCGCTATGGTAGTGAGAAGACATATCGGGTTACCTCTGGTAAAAGTGACCAGTCCTGAATATAGGGTTTCCAGACCATACTCTGTGAATATAGGGTTTATAATCATCCGAACTAGTCAAAACAAAGTTCCGCAAACAGTCATACCTTTTCATACAGACTCCAAATGTAGTGGACCACTTCCATTGGAAAAAGGACCGGCAGTTTCTTTTGTGTGATTTCCAGAATCAGATGTTAAATATTGACAGCTGCATGTTGTACAAGTCGGGTCTTCTGAACGTATCAAAATTGAATAAAGTTTTATTATCTCTCATATATTCTTGGGTAAGGAAGGGAAAGGATAGGAATTACATCTTTATATTGGAGGATTGTACCTTCCTCTTTGAGGTTTATCCCCCCTACATTTGGAATTTGTAGATACCTTGGAAGTCATTACTTCCTGAACAAAAACTATTGATTATTTCTCATATATATTGTGCATGGTGGTCAGTGTATTGGTAACTCTTATACTATTGTTCATTTCTCATTGATATAATTGAATGGTTTAAGTATAAGTTGGAAAAAGTTTTTTAGTTAAAGGATACTGATTCACCCCCTCTCAGTATCAATAATTGTAATCAGAGAAAGTTACCTTAAAGACAAATAACTAATTAGAAGGAAGATCATGTGCAGAAATGGAAGGAAACATTCCAAATGGGATTCCACCCATTTGATGGAAGCAATTTTGAATACTGGAAAAATAGAATGGAAACTCATTTGAAAGCTCTTGGGGTGATGTTTGGATCTCAGTTGTTTAAGGATACAATGCTTCTCAAGAAACCAAAGACCGTGGCTCATAAGGAAGCAAAAGGAACAACAACCGGCACAGATACCATCCTAGATGGATTGACGAATTCGAAAACCATAGGGATCATGTGCATCAGAAAATATCTTTGGGACAAGCTAGCAAGAACTTTGGCGTAAGGGAAGAAGCGAAGAAGAAGAAGAAGTTGAAGATGATTACAACATCTCAGATTTCAAAGAAGAAATAGAGGTCAATTCTTTTGTTTCACTAGAAGGAGTAGGTCACGTTGAATTTGAATGTCCTCATCCAAGGATTGAAAGAAGAATTGAAGAAGAAAGTCCAATGAAGAAGAAGAAAATCATATAAAGAAAAAAGTATTCAACAAGAAGGAGAATCTAAACAATTGAAGCATGTTGGAGATTGAAAATAACAAGCTCAAAGACACTCAAAGAAAACTAAGTGAATTGGGTAGTTATGAAAACACAGTTAGAAACTTAAACTAAGAAGCTTAAAGAAACAATTAGAATAATTTCTCAGAACACTGGAGAGAAGAAACCATTTCCGAAAACTCTACTTGAAGAAGTAAGAAGAATAGCAGAAGTAAAGAAGGTCCAAATGATAAAGAAAGAAGAAGATTGTGGAGAAACTTGAACACGAAGTTGTCTCATTAAGAAAGAGCTTAAGCAGAAAGACTTAACACATCTTGGATGTATGTAGAAACTTCACAAAGAAGATGCAAATACCAACAAGAGGTTGGAAGAAAGAGCTACACAGACAGTTGATGAGAAGTGACCAGGATACCGAAAGAAGGAATGATTACAAAAGAGATTTAATATCCAAGAAGACCTCCTACCTTCAGAAATCAAAGAAGCTTCAATCAAGATGAAGGAAACTACAGAAGAATATATCATGAACCCAGATGGACCACACTTGAAGCCCCACTTACCCAAGGTATCAAAATTCTTTCTTGGTCATTGTTGATACTTGCAAAAATTTTGGACATAAGGCAATGAATTGAAGAATCAATGAAAGGAACAAATACACAAGAAACATGAATGGTGTAAATAGAATATATGGAAATAATCGTGGATTTGTCAATAGAAGTTAATCCATTTTACCCAAGATGGACAAAAATATTGTATGCCATAAATGCAATTATCTTGGTCACAAAGCACAGTAGATATATGAATGAAGATGTGCCTATGCCAACCACAAAATGGAGAAGGAAAGAGATTCCAAACAATGAAGATTGTCAATAGCATTGACCGCTGAAAATGTAAAGAAGAAGATGAACGATACATAGACAATGGATGTCCTTCACACATGACCAGGGATCAAAACAAATTCATCAGTTTGAAGAGAAAGGGTGGCACAAGTTGCATTTAGAGATGACTCATCTACCAAAATACTTGGAGAAGGTGTAGTAGAGCTTGAAGAAAAACAAAAGAAAGAATGTTCTATTGGTTGAAGATCTGAATCATAATCTACTCGTTAGTAAAATGTGTGATCAAGGATACACTCTTACGTTTGATTCCCGAAAATGTAAAATCAGAGAAAATAACTCAGAAGATTGCTGTAAATCAAGAACAAGAAGACCGAACAAACATATACATCCCAGACATGAAGAAGAGAGAAGACGTAAGCCAATAAAGGATTCTAAGGAAGAAAAACGTCCCAAAGACCAAAAATAAGGATGAAGTATTATTGAGTGCCACATGTTTAGGGGGGAGCAGCCCTGAAGAAGAGAGTTACATTTTTCAATAAACTCAGGGGGAGCAGCCCCAAAAAAAAGAGTTACCTTTTTCCATTGATGTCAAAGGAGACAAATATGGTCAAGGAGTGTTTCCATCATAGGGAGAATGAGTGTTGCCATCAATGACAAAGGGGAGATTGCTTGAAGATTGGTTGTTGTCATTGATGTCAACCCTAGTCATGGGTTTTGGACTAGAAGATTGATGAAGTTATTTGACATGAAGGAAAATGCACATGAGTACAAACACCCATGGATGGATAGTACATCATGTTTTTTCCAGTGGCATGTGGCACATGACGTGGATCCTCATGGCTGAGGAGAAATGAATTTTGAAGATGACAAAGTGCATTGTACATGTAGGCCCCGAAGATACCTAAAGAAAAGAATTACAAAATAAGAAAGTGTCAGGCTCCATTCTAATGTTAAAAGGAAGTGACATAAATGGTATAAATAAACATCATTATACATTCATTTGATACAAGTCGAATTTCAAAGAGAAGAATAAGTAAAAGAAGGACGGATTTCAAGGAGGACAGTCTTTTGCGGATGTGTTCTAAGGCATGTTATTTTCAGAAGTCATCTTTACCATTTTGCCATAATCGTTTTTCTAGAACGATTCAGATGGTGAACGCTATGGTAGTGAGAAGACATATCAAGGTACCTCTGGTAAAAGGTTCAGCTCTTTTATTCATTATAATTATGGAGATATAATACTCAGGAATATAGGGTTTGTGACCAGTCCCGGAACTAGTCAAAAACAGGTGTTCCGGGTAAACACATAACTTTTCATACAGACTCCAAATGCAGTGGGGACTACTTCCATTGGAAATAAATGTGTACTGTAGTTTCTTTGTGGGATTGAACCAGATACAAATATTGAAAGTGGGCATGTTGTACAGGTCGGGTCTCTGAACAGACCAGAATTGAATAAAGTTTTATTATCTCATATATTCTTGGTGGAAGGAAGGGAAAGGATAGAGAGTTAAGATATCTCTTTATATTGAGGATTGTATCTTCCTCTTTGGAGGTTTATCCCTCCCTTTACATTTTGAAGTTGTATTACCTTGGAAGTCATTACTTCCTTGAACAAAAACTATTGATTATTTCCCTCATATATATTGTGCATGGTGTATTGTGGTGTATTGCTTGGTGTAACTCTTATACTATTGTTCATTTCTCATTGGATATAATTGAATGGTTTAAGTATAAGTTGGAAAAGTTTTTTAAAGTTGTACTTGATACTGATTCACCCCCCTCTCAGTATCAACAACAATGTGGATCCATACTGCCATGACATGAATTGATTGCAGCCATGAAAAATACACAGAGGTATGAAATGACAAAACATAGCCACACATCAATACAATGTGGATCTATGTGACATTATATATATTAGTAAGACTGACAACATGGTGATTGTAATGAAACCTTTTACATTCTCAAATGTCTCCAACACAACCTAGGAACATCACATAACAAAGTGAGTGCCTAATCCCAGTGTCTTCGTCCCGATACCAATGCGTTACGAATCTAGCCATGTGAATAGATGATTTGATGTTGAACATGGTATAAACCACTTGATTACCGTTCATTGATGTAGACCATTAACAAGTGCAAGGGAAATCACCAATGATGTCAATGATTCCAAGGGTACCCTAGTACATTCCAGTGAATGTGAATAAATGAGCTGAGGTCGAACATTTTTGGAATCATCCAATCATAGGTCAATGATGTAAACCTACTGTCGGAAGGGAGGAGGCTTACCATTGAGGCATGCAGGTCCCAAGGTACTAATTGGTTTCTATGTCCAATTCCCAAATAATATATTGAATACGACCTGAAAATACTCGTCGAAGGAGGGCCTTTATGTATCCCCCGTCATCAACATGAAACTAACACAGGAATGTGATATAAGATGGTGAATCAAATGAGTATGGACTGACATGGGAAATAGAAACTAGAAATACTACAGATGGATGATTTGAAGTGAAAAATCACTTGTATATTATGAAGCACGACAACCGACTTGGCATCATTGACTCGACAAGTACCAAGAACATAATGTGACGAAAAAAAGAGCACTCTTCAAATGGATGAAAAATTATGGTGACACATGGAATTGGTATGAATTAGAGAAAAGTGGATTACCCAACTGTAATACAAGACACAAATAGGTGCCATATTCAATGGCAAAAACAATATCTTCCATAAAGGATTCCAAGAAATGACCCACTTCCTTCAATTATTCACATGTCCCCAGTGGAGTCGCCAATTTCTGTTACAGAATGTTTCCCCTGCGGATAGGAGAAACCTCCCTTGGATTATAGACCCCTATGCCAAGACATAAACACTACAGGTGGACAATAACATTCCTCTTAACTCAGTTTAACCAATTAGAAAGAGAGAGGTAGAAAGGGTGTGACTCACCTTGTTTCAACGTTTTTCCTCGTTTCTTCCAATCCGAGCTTGGTAGCCAAACTCCCTGGCGCAACTTGATACCTACAATGGGAATAGAAGAGAAACCACTACCTCCTACCCTATTTTATTAGATCAAATAAAGTCATCTATCAAGATTGAAGAAAAAATAGACAAGCACATGCAAGAATATACACGCTTGAAGCAAATAGGCTAAGTATATTCAAATGAGAACTCAAAAAGAATACTTACAAGACATGGATGATGATGCAACACTTATCCAAGCTCTCCTCATACATCCCTTTAAAAAATATACCCAGATCATCATTTTGATTCCTGAAAGGTTCCCTCGAGATAAGAGGTTTGATATGCTCCAATCCTTCCTCTCTTTCACCTTGTAAAGCTATCAATATATGGGCTTGAGAGGCGCAAATACCATGAGAAAATGAGAGATATGGTTGAGGATATGGATCCTTGAGGCTTGGATCATATCCTAAAGTGAATCCAAATCATGGCGGTTGAACACAACTAATCCCATCTCAAAGAGTTGGCCCATATATTAAGGTGGAGGAGATGCCCCCTTTCTCTAAAAAAGAATGGTGCTTCCCACTAGTGAGATATAGGACACCATCCTAGCAATGGATCTCGCCTATAGTGGCAGAGGGGGAAGTGTGTTTGATACAAAATATAATGACAGATATGAGCTTCATCTCCAATGACTTCTTCTACTGACTTCACAGACACGGATCTTGTGCTTAGAATTCTTACACTCCTCAGCTGCTACTGGTTCTCGGTTGTTCTCTCTACCTATGTTTTCTGCTCTGCATCAACTGCTTCTCTTCAAAATCATCTACTAAATGAAAGAATCAGACTTATATATACTTCGACTGTGACTTCCTATAGTAACTAAGACCGAATCAACATTAAATACTACCCTTAGTATGACTGACTCTTCAACCACTTAATTAAACCTGAGAAGATAGAGATCGGATCCATTTATAACTTCCTGCTTGCTGACTAATATTTGAGTAAATGTGCGACTTTGCACTTGCAGTCTGCCAGACTTTCTGATTGACAATTTGGCTACTGACAGATTGACTGACAGACAAATCAATGGAGACGTAAAGATCTCAACAACTTGTAATTATAATTTCCAATACTCCCCCTTAATTATAAGTAGGTGGGATTAAAAACAAAAATTATATCAAAAATTTGAGTTTTTCATTTTACTGTCACTCATATGTTATTGCGTGGACTCCCAGACTACTGCGTAGATACTGAAATGCATCTCTTTATAAAGCCTTTGTAAAAATGTCTACAACTTGTTCGTTTGATCTGCAAAACTCTAAACATATCTCTTTGTTATTCACCAATTCTCTGATGAAATGATACCTTGTATGAAGGTGCTTGGTTTTCTTGTGAAACACATGATTCTTTGATAACATTATGGTTGAACTGTTGTCATGGAATATTATTGTTGGTTCCTGTTGTTCCTGCAACAAATATTTTAACATTCTTCTCATCCAAATTGCTTGACAAGATGCACTTGTAGCTTTGATGTACTCTTCCTATGTTGAAGAAAGAGTCACTATGGGTTTCTTCCTTGATTCCCATGATACCATTCATGTTCCAAAATGAAACTTGTACCCAGAGGTACTTTTCCTGTCATCTATGTTTCCTTCACAATCACTGCCAGTGTATCCAATGAGTTTGAAATCTTCTGAAGTGGAGTACTTTATACCAAAATCTTTTGTTCCATTCACATATCTCAAGATTCTCTTTCCTTCCTTCCAATGTGATTCTTTTGTAGTTTCCATGAACCTTGAAATTAGGCTCACTCCAAACATAATATCATGTCTTGTCATTGTGAGATACATAATACTGCCTACTAGTCTTTTAAACAATGTGGTATCCACCTTGGACCCTTTATCTTCCTTGCTTAACTTCAATCTTGTTATGATAGGTGTTGGTGCTACTTTTGAATTCACCATATTGAATATTTTGAATATTTCATGCGCATACTTGGACTGTGAGATAAATATACTAGTTTTGGATTGGTGAACTTCTATTCCCAAAAAATATCTCATAATCCCTAAATGAGTCATTTCAAGATCATCATTCATGACTGACTTGAATTATTCTATGCCTAAGTCACCTATAAATATAAAATCATCCAAATATAGAAAAACAATTAACATATTACCTTGTTGATTTGATTTGATGTACAGTGTTGGCTCATTGCAACTTATCTTAAATCCATTCTGTGTGAGATAGGAATCTATGCAACTGTACCAAACTCTCAGATCTTATTTTAACCCATACAATGCTTTCTTCAATCTGTACACTTTGTATTCTTGTCTTGGACCTCATAACCTTGTGGTTGTTACACATATACTTCTTCTTCTAGATTTCCATTCAGAAATGCTGACTTTACATCCATTTGATAAACTGGCCATTTGTATTGTGCGACAATTGCTAACACGGTTTTGACTGTGTCCATGCGTGCAACTGGTGAAAATGTTTCAATGAAATCAATTCAAGGTTATTATGTAAAGCCTCTTGCAACTAACCTTGCCTTGTACTTTTGTACATTTCCTTCTGCATCTTGCTTGGTTTTATAAATCCACTTGACACTTATGACATCCTTGTCATCAGGTACATCTACCAATTTCCATGTTTGATTGTTCTCTATGCATATGATTTCTTCATCCATGGCTTGTGCCCATACATCCGCTTTGACAACTTCTTCAAAGGTTAATGGATCATCTATTTGTGAAAACAGAGAAAAAACTGAAAATGAATTTGTTGTGTCTTCATTATAGATTTCACACATACTTCTTGTCTTTCTTGGTAATAAACTTGCTAAAGTTGGATCTGGAGATGTAGAACTGGTCAAACTACTCATTGGTGTTTGTTGTGCTCTAGGTGTAGACTGCACACTTGTTGTTCTTACTTGTGTATTATGTGTGGTGATTGGCGTCGCAGTGCCAGGTGTATAAGGGATTGTGCACTGAATTATACATGGTGTTTGAAACACCTCTTCTTCTTATGTTTCATTATGCTCCATTGTATCCATAATTTTCACTGTATTTTCTATGGTTTCATCCCATGCTTCATTCTCCATGAACTAAACATCGAGACTGATTATGACTTTTATTGCAACAGGTTCATACAACTTGAATCCTTTTGTTTCTTCAGAATACCCAACAAATACACATGTATGTCCTTTGTTGTCCAACTTCCTTCTCATCTCATCTGGAACATGTGTGTATCTGACGCAACCAAAAAAAATTAAGTGCGCCAGATTATTCTTCAAACTTGTCTAGTCTTCGTGAGGAATTATGTTCTTCATACTCTTTTTTGAACATCTTTTCAAGATTTATACTGCAGTTTCTACTGCCTCGGCCCAATAATCATATGACAAATGTTTAGTTGTCAACATACTTCGCGCCATTTCCATGATGGTTATGTTATTTCTTTCTGCGACACCATTTTGTTGTGTTGTGTATCGCGCAGTAAGTTGCCTGTAGATGTCATAAAATTTACAAAAATTTTGAAATTCTCTTGACATGTATTCTCCTCCTCTATCAGTTCTTAGACACTTGATATAATAGCCACTCTGCTTCTCCATAAGTGATTTAAACTGTTGAAAACAACCAAATGCGACATATTTATGCTTTAGGAAATAAATCCATGTCTTTCTTGAGAAATCATCAATGGATGTTAGAAAATAAGTACTTCCTCCTATAGATGGAGTTTGCATTGGTCCACAAATGTCTGAATGTACAATTTCCAGTGGAGCTTTTTCTCTGTAAGACTTTCCAACTGGAAATGATTTTATGTGTTGCTTGCCAAATATGCAACCTTCACATATCCTTTCTAGTTTTTCAATCAATGGCAAACCTTTTACCATACCTTTTATGTGTAGAAAATTTAGACCTCCAAAGTTCAAATGTCCAAATATGAAGTGCCATAACTAGGAATCATCATGTATTTCATATTGGGATGTTTCCTTCATCTCTGCACCATTTTCTCCTTTCTTGATACTGCATGCACTATTTTCTTCATTGGAACTGTGCGCACTTTCTGTTGTAAATGTAGTGTCTAACTATTCACATTTTCCTTTATCAACAAATGGTGTTGTATTCTTCTACTTGGCTAGCTTCAAATTCAATGAGAAAATTATGTTATTTGCCATCTGGATTTTTTCAATAAGTAGATTACTTGGGCATTCATCCATAATCACACAGTTATTATGTTCCATGTATATTATGTATCCTTTATGTAACAGTTGTCCTGTGCTCATCAAATTATGCTTTAGACTAGAAACATATTATACATCAGAAACAACTCTATGTTCTCCTTTCTTTGTTAAGATGTTTATACTGCCTTTTCCTAAGATAGTGACTTGGATATATGTTCCAAGTGTAACCTAGGTTTGGACTCACTCATCCAAACTAGAAAACAATTCTATGTTTCCTGTGATGTGGTTACTGCATCCTGAATCTAAATACCATATGTCACATGGAATTTATTAAGAAACATTACCTTCAAATGGTGACACTATATTAGGAATTTCTATAGCGCTAAGCATTTCTACAACGCGAGGCATTTCTATAGTGTGTGCCATAAACATAGGGTGAGTTTGCTTATTTGCATTGTTTGATTGATCTTGAATTTTCTTGTTATAATTATATTGTCTCTTCCTACACTCATATGCATAGTTTCCATACTTTTTACAGTAATGATATTGAATATTTGACTTGTCATTTCTCTGACCACTTAGCTAACTGGTACTTGGGTTTTTACCTCTTCCACCAGTATTTCCAGGACTGCTACTGCATCCACCTCTTATATAACTTATTCCTATCCTTCTAGAGTTATCTCTCCCCCTTCCTTTTCCATAGATTATAGATGATTGCATGAAAAATGCATTCTTTAATGACATAATTGACCTGTTCAATCTGTGTTCATGATTACTAAGGGAAGCTTGCAGTTCATCTAGGCTAAACTTGCTTAAGTCCTTGCTCTCTTCTAGAGTCACAACAAGGGTATCAAACTAAGGAGGAAGACTCCTAAGTACTTTCTCAACAACTTTTATGTCTTCTATGGTTTCACCATGAGACTTAATCTGATTTATCATTTTCTATAGTGGGAAAACCTCCCTATGGACTACACTAGGGTTCAACATGTAGGCAGATCACAACCATCTAAAAGTCTCCTACTTTTATAACTACCCTGAACATACCCCAGACTCATGCATGAAAGACAAAGTGAGAAGGATCAGGTAACTGTGTCTTTTACTCCACATTCGGTGTCAATCCCCTCATGCTTGATAGCTCCTCTGACTGCAAGCCTCCTCCCAAGGATGACCTACATTCACAAACAAATAAATAGGAAACTACAAACATGCATTTCATATATAAATCATGGGTTAGATGTTAGAATAAAACATAAATAAAATGCAAACATTTGACAAATCATATTTTGGGACAGGAAAAGTGTTTCTTTTATTGATATCACAATGTTCACTTACAACAAGGTCGGCAACTACACCATGAACCTGGTCTGGGATCCTCTTCACCAATATCCAAGTGCACCTCCACGTATCTTTCTCCTCTCAACCTTCTTCTTGCAAATGGGATGGGCTTATGATAGAGGAAAAAGAGCAAAATGGGGAATTCTGATGCAACTCTCACAACAAGGCTGCAAATGCTTGGGGCAAGGGGGGGATGTGAAATGGGCAGAGTTTCACTATTCTTATCCTTAGCTTAGGAATGAGACCCCAAAAACACATTTTATATGACAAAATGATGGTTATTCAGTTGGGTGATGGGCTATAGGCAGCAGATTAGTTGGGAAACTACCCAATAGCCCATAATATCAATGAATTCCTCGTCAATATTTTCATTCTTAGAGATTCTAAAAAGGGTTTAAAGAAGAATCCAAGAGGTTACTTTTCTCATTTAATCTAGACAAGATTGAAAATCATAAATGTAGTCTCGTCGAATGTTGCTTTCGGATTTCAAAGCGATCTTGAAATTCAACAAAGTATGCTCATTTTTGGGAGTCTCGAGGGTGAGGCCAAGAGTGATGACACATAAGACATATGAGGCTCAATCTTGTAATCAGGATAGGACTAACAAGGACTCCCGAGACTAAAGTCATTAACGACGACATGGATGCCAAAATGAAACAATGATATACCTAGGGTATCCATGTAAAGATAGACGCTGCCACCTAATTACGACACTTATAAAGTAGCAATGACGGTTTTGTGTCGCGGTTCGGTGGGATTGATCCTATGGAAAAGAGGAAAAGATAACAAGATGCAGAAAGCGGAGGTGGAATCCTAACATATACGCAAAAAGTTGGAAAAAATGACTTTTACAAAAGAACCTTTAAAAGTGACCCATCTCTCAAAAGTTATGAAAAATAAAATCAAAGTGCATCCTAACATCCAATAGGAAACTCAAGAACCACACTAAATGATTTTCAAGCCAGAAAAAATGATAAAAGGGTTCAAAAAAGTGGCAAAAAGGCCAAAATGTCTACAAATAGAAGTTGATAACTCATTTTCACCATTGCAAATTGAGAATTAACCAAAAAGTGAAAAAGACCCCTTTGCTAAAAGAGTTGATTCTGGGATCTTAAGAGGACGAAACAAACTTTTTCTCGGACCAAGTATGTACAAATTCATCCCTCTTGCATTTCTATACTTCATTTATGCATTTCTTTTAGTTTTTTTTGGGGGGGCTCCCTCCTAAAAAAGGGAGGCCCTATGTGTATGCGGGATTTTTAAGGACAACCCGCGTATTCCCATAGGCAGAAAAAAATATGCTCGCATGCATACGCGACTGTTTCCAAGAAAACCCATGTACACCCTCAATAACATATAAAAAATAAATATCCAAGAGTTAACTCCCCCCTTGAATTTTTCATGTAACATGATGTATGTCCATTGGAGAGAGAGGGAGCACTAGGGTATTGATATCTTGTTCGATGAGGACCCTGCTACTATGGCCGCATTAAAACAATGTGGGTCATGGAAGTTCTACCAGTGTCCATTCATGAGGGAACAACCCAGGTTGTTGAATGCCTTGATGGATTATTAACATCATGACGCTGAGGCATTTATGCTTGAGGGGAAGTCGTTGACTCCAACGACTGTGGATATATACTTTCTGACTGGCCTCTCAAGGAGAAGGGAACCTGTCAACTTGCATTCATTTCCCCCTCGACCCTGCAATATCACCGAGCTGATCAGAATGCATTGTGAGAACGACACTGAGAAAGTAGGTTCTCAAGTGCCAATATATAAGATTACCAACCTATCACTGAAGGTGATAGTTTTACTTATTGGGTGGATCATTGGATACGTGGGCTTACATCAGGCCTCCCGAGTGCACATGTATTGTGTGATGCAATGCTTAAATGCACAAGTATATGACTGTAGCACAACCATGCTTGACTACATGAAGAGGAAACTCACAGAGTTTCAAGGGTGGAGTAACAAAAACTTCGGGTTTGGTACCGTTTTGTGCTCTTTTTTCTTCGAGAGGGTAACCAACCTTAGTCCGCGAGAGACACTGCCCCTGGGCATGTGACCTCCTTACCAGCAATGTTTATATGGGTGACATTGATTTCATGATAGGGGGGAGGAAGGACCATATAGGCCTTCGACAACACTTTTTTCGACTCGTGGGCACGACAAATTCCGGCAATAGAGGACTAATCCTACATCAGAATCAACTTTTTTGGGGATCCGAACATGCCCATGCCTCCTAGAGAGGAGCGAGGAGAGATAGGAACGGTTTTTTTTAATATTATTTAAATTTTTAATTTCTTTTTATATATATCATTTTTATGTGTACCAGAGTATCTGACAACTATGTATCTGTTATGTACAGATGTGGGACCATTGTGTAGAAATTTCAATACAAATTAAGTATTTCCTGCGATTCTCCTGATCTAACAATTATATGCCACTGTTAAATACATAATCGCTTCTACTATTATTCTTGCGGAAAATTAAACCACGATCACAAAGTGAAATATCAAGAACACATAACACAAAGGTTTTACAGGGAAAGCGTAAAGCTAAAAACCCCACTATCATATATTATGTATATAATGGATCATGAAACAATCTCATACAAAACTATAATCCAAGATCTCTCAGTACAATACAATCGTCTCACACTGTCATACAAAAACTCAGCAAATACATGTGCCAATTTCTCTGTCCAGACAACCTGTCTCCTCTGCACAATCCTTGCAATTAGAATTCTCACAATTGAATTCGAATTACTTAGTTTTCACATGCTCATAGCATATCCACTGCATGTGTGATTGCATTAGTGCACTTCACTCAATTCACAACTAATAGCCAACATGTCCTTTTCACCTTTTATCTCAACTGGGTCTCCACTGGATCTGACATGCATGTAGTTAACCATGGTGAATCTTCAGTTGCATGCGAGTTCATTGATTGTGAATTAATGAATAATTAATTCACTGAACTCTCACTAGTGCAAGTTTAGTTACAACTAGTAAAA
>SNQJ01S0021728.1:0-17662 GCA_010110895.2 Picea sitchensis | reverse complement strand
CTTCAGACCTGGAACATGCATAACATTTTTCAATTGAAATGGTTTACCTGACTCCCTCTGAAAGGTAATGGTACCAATACCAGTCGCATTGTATCTTCCATCATCACCCATATCTATATGCATTCTGAGATCTTTCTCCTCCAAGTCACTAAAATACTCTTTATCTCCCGTCATGTGGTAGGAAGTGCCACTATCCAAATACCACACCGATCCCAATGCACCTGAAGACATGCATGCGATCAAATAGAAGTCAAGTTCAAATTGTCAGACAAGAGCCTCACCAGTTGTAGCTCCAACAATCGTCTTGTTCTTCCTCTTCTATGGACAGTTAGTAGCGAGATGCCCATGTTTGTGACAGTGAAAACACTTCACTTTGGACAAATCCAACTTCTTGACTTTAGACTCAGATTTTGAATGGAATTTCTTCCCTTTCCCTTTCCTTTCCTTAGCAGTCAAAGAACAATCCTCTTCATCATCATGCTTTGATGAAGATCCATCTCTGGTGTTCTGTCTGAACTCCTCTTGCACTAGATCCGACCATATTCGTTCCCAATATGGCAATTTTTCCCTTCCATTGAAAGAGTCTTGATAACTGTGCCAACTCTTGGGAAGTCCTAGGAGAGCCAAGCTCACCAAATCATCAACAACGACTGTTATTCCCACACTTCCAATCTCATCCTGACATTGAACAAACTTCGTGAGATATTTTGGAATGGTGTCACCCATCTCCATCTTGATCTTCCTGAGTTTATCTTTGAGCGGCAATTTCCTATCGTCGCTACTGTTTTGGAACATATCCATCAAAACCTTCCACATTGCATGTGATGTGGTTTTCCCAAATAGGCTATGCGACAAAGTTCTCAAAACCACTGCTCAGTGCACAGACTGCTCATATTTTTTTGCGCTGTGAATACACACACTTAATGAAGTGATTCATGAATGCAGAATAACACAGTGCTATGATTAGCACATAAACTAAGAAATAAGAAAGAAACTTGTCAATACAGAAATTGTTTTATATTAATGAACTTCAATGTAGTGTGCACGATACAAAATATAATGACAGAGATGAGCTTCGAATTCAATGACTTCTTTTACTGACTTCACAGACATAGAGCCCGTGCTCAAAATTCTTACACCTCAGTTGTTGATAGTTCTTGGTTGTTCTCTCTACCTCTATTTTCTGCTCTACATCAACTGCTTCTCTTCAACATTGTCTACTAAATGAAAGACTCAAACTTATATAGACTCTGATTGTGGCTTACTACAGTAACTAAGATCGACTCAACATTAAATACTACCATTAATATGAATGAATCTTCAACCACTTAATTGAACCTGAGAAGATAGAGATCGACTCCATTTATAGCTTCCTGCTTTTCGACTAACTTTTGAGTAAATGTGTGACTTTGCACTTACAACCTGCTATCTCACTGACAATTCGTCTATGGACAGATTGACTGACAGAAAAATTGATGGAGACGTAAAGATCTCACTGACTTGTAATTACAATTTCCAATAGGTACACCATTATACGCATGTGGCACTTGTCTCAATAACAGTGCATGGGATTTAATATATCAGGAAGCCAAATTTGACCAAACTCATTTGTATGGACTATATGTCGATCTCTCCCTTGATACTTTTGCAATGTAAGGAATATAGTGAAGTGCACAATGTATCCCAATAACATATAATCCATAAACATCAATGTAGTTTCACCATGATGTCCCCACGATATGAGAAAGGAATATTGTTATCGGATTAATCCGTAACTGCAGACACAAATAGATCTCCCTAGTTTCATCCTAAAACTAGAACAAAACAAGACAGAATATAAAACTTTCCCTTAGTTTTAATTATCAAGCATACTAACTAGCAAGAGATAAATGACATACCTTTTAAACGTTGTTTTTCCTCGCTAGTGTCATAGAATAAACCAGACTGAGAGTATATCAGTTCAAGTTGTTATTCTCTCATTATCTCCTCCTCCTCTAAAAGCACTCATGACGTTGCAACGTCCTTGGATAACGGAGGTACCAAAGACTTTAGGAACCACTCCAATAGGAAAGTCGGTGGGACCTGTACCTTTATCAAAATCTTCTGATGCCACCATTCTTGGATGTGATCCAAGATATGATCAGCCTTTGTCTGGTCAAAGTTGGCCAACAATTCGATGACGACATCATATCTCATAGGTAGTTGGAAATGGTTCAGAAAAACCATCACAAATCGACAAAGTAAGAGTATCTTGAGCGGTCGAGCTCGATGTACCATTGCGCGACACCTCCAATGAGAGTGCGTTGAAACAAACACAATTGTACAAAGTCATCTCACAGTGAGTTTGATGAGCACCATAGGTGGAAGGTCATCACGTGATCACCCGGATCTTCACCAAGCTTACCTTCGAACCTCGAAATGTCTGAGGGAAACTTAGTCGACATGGGAGTCCAATGCGGATCATCACAAATGGATTCGTTTAACAACCTTGACAAGTCTGGAAAATGTAGCGTCACCAGAAACGATAGTTTGGGTTGTTGACTATGTACAGGAGGAAAGGAACTTGGACTTTGACTGGCACCAAGTTGCCAGGAAAAGTTGGGTTGTTGACCAGGGTTATGGTAAATACCATGGACTTGGCTAGCGTATGGATACTGTGTTTGATGAGACATCATCAATTGATTCTCGTAAATGGACATTGAGGGATCGGTGGGGATTGCTCCCTGCATTGTGTTCCAAATATTTTGGAAAGGGTTGCCCCCGGCTGATCCAATGGGCATAGGTATTGAGCCTTTCTCGGGGTTCCATTGAAAATGGAGGACCCGTCACACTCTGTGTGAACGCTGCAGTGATCATTGCCATTGATGGAATCGAACCGCTACCCGAAGTAGAGGTGATCGATACCATTTTGGTCTGGACCAACGAAGGTGGGTTAGGAGGCGGAATTCTCCCTGTGGTGGTAGTCGTTGAGAGAATGTGAGGACTCCCTAACAAAGTAGCAACATTTTCTTCCATATTTTCTTGCAAAACTATCTAGAACTCTTGATGTGTTACCCTTGGAGGGGAAACCTATATCAAAAGTGGCACCGAAAAGTCATTGATCGAAGGGTTAAATGGCCTGAGAGATTCCGCTCCAAGGTCATAAATAGTTGGTTCCTCCGAATATGAGTTTTCTCCTCTTGGAGATGGCTAGGGCATAGTTTCTTGCGGCTCGATCGCTTCAAATGACCCTTTCTATTCAAGTCTTCACCATAACAGTGGCAGTGGTGGCTCCAATGTAATCGGAGGTAGGCCCTGAGGCCTTCACGACCGACAGAGCTCTTGATCTTCCACTGTGTGAGAAGATCAATAACAGACTAAGGCTTTTACTAACGTTTGAAAACAAGCACACACTAGAAAAGTTCCTACAGGATAAATAAAGAAAAACACTATCTAGTTGGAAGAACAGTTATGCCAGCCAATACTCAAGCAACTTACTGGTGCAAGTGCAACTCAAACATGGAAGCACCCTCTGAATATAATTTGCAAAGCGTGGCCTGACGTCTGCCCTAGGTACTGTGATATACCCCCACATTCACATGTGTAAGTCTCTAGAATAAAGACAACTAAGTTGTCAGCTCGTGAACAGTCCCCAGGATGGTACATTCAACATTCGGGTGGACCACAATGAGCAGGGTATCAAGCCCAAAACCTATGAAGGGTATCGAAAGAAAGTGGTCCGGAAGACAAATGAAGACCTCGAACAAATTCGAGATGCATGAAGCTCCGTAGGAAAATGCAAGTGGCAGTATCCCATGACAAGTCCTCTATATGTGTTCCCCACTATGCTTGGTCCATCTTTGGACGGGTTATCTCCACTACCTTTCCGCATGTGACCTCATCTTTATCCCCCGTGTTAGAGGGGGGTCCCAGATAGCTTTCACGTTTACTAGACTTTTTACACTCCTAGCTCTGAATTCAATGTTTTTTTTAAGCCTTGAAGAGTTTCCTCTCCAACCTAATTCAAGGCTCTAGCCTAAACTAGTTGATTGACCCTACAAACATAAAGTCTAGTTGAGTTTAATTAGTGTTTAATTTAAATGGCTTTTTTTAACTCAAGGAAATTGCAGTGAAACTAGTGATGTGTATGGGAGATAAAGAAGGAGAAGAAAATGAAACTGAAAGAAAAATTACTTCTAGTTAACAATAAATATTTGCAACTAACTCTTTAACCAACTTTTCATAACTAATTTTTCTAAGATTTTTTAAAGGAACACCTAAAACGAAATTTCTCTCGACTACGAGCTACTTAATGTTCTAAGAAATCAGTAAAGAACTTAAGAACAAAACTATTTTTCCTAACAAGCAAAACAATCAACCCAACTACTTAACCAAACAAAGAATTGAAATCTTTTTCTATTTTGTTTTCTTTTATGATTCAAACAAGAAACTCAAAATAATTTATTTTTATTTAAAGCAAGCGAGAGGGTAAAAAGTGAAAAACCAAACAAGACTGAAAAATTGACCCTTGGCCCACTGCAGATCGCAGGGCGTCACTGAAGAAACCAAACATGTTCATCAACAACTCAAAGACTCGCCCAAAACCCTTTCGAAATTAAACACAAGAAATATTTAAAAAGATAGGCAAACTGACATCCAACCCAGGCTTTGACTGTAAAAACAGAGACACTGTATTTAATCAAGAAACCCTGAGAAGTAAAACTTCAATCAGGGAAGAGGTTGATTGCCTCTTCTTAAAGAAAATATTTCTTGACACATGCACGCTACTAATTCTTAAGAAACCTGTGTATGTACATGGGTTGTCTATAAAGCATGGCGTGTGTGTATGTGTTTTGGACCAAAGCAGGCCTCTTACACCTCTATAACTTCTCAAAAAAAGAAAACAAACAAGAAGAATGATAGGGAAGAGAGAACTGGTATGGCACCAATAGGTGACCAGATTCCCTTAAAGACTCAGCAGACTCACACAAACTCAAAAAGGTAATAAAACCAATCAAACACCCAAAAAATCCCCTAAAACCCTAGAGGCTTCCCCAATATGGTATCCAGTTCTGCTATAGTGGGAAAACCACCCTATGGACTACACTAGGGTTCAACATGTAGGCAGATCACAACCGTCTAAAAGTATCCTACTTTTCTAACTACCCCAAACATACCCCAGACTCATGGCATGAAATACAAAGTGAGAAGGATCAGGTAACTGTACCTTTTAATCCGCGTCTGGTATCGATCCCCTCGCGCTTGATAGCTCCGCTAACTGTAAGCTTCCCCCCAAGGCTGACCTGCATTCACAAACAGATAAACATGAAACTACAAACATGCATTTCATATATAAATCATGGGTCAGATGTTAGAATAAAACATAAATCAAATGCAAACATTTGACACATCATATTTCGAGACAGGAAAAGTATTTTTTTTATTGATATCACAATGTTCACTTACATCAAGGTCAGTGACTACTCCACGAACATGGTCTGGGCTCCTCTTCACCAAGATCCAAGTGCACCTCTACATATATTTCTTCTCTCAACCTTCTTCTTGGAAATGGGATGGGATTATGATAGAGAAAAAAGAGCAAAATGGGGAATTTTGATGCAATTCTCACAACAAGGCTGCAAATGCTTGGGGCAAGGAGGGGATGTGAAACAAGTAGAGTTTCACTATTCTTGTGCTTAGATTAGGAATGAGACCCCAAAACATCCTTTTATATGACAAAAGGATGTTTATTTGGTTGGGTGACGAGCTATAGGCAATGGATTAGTTGGGAAACTACCCAATAGCACATAATCTGAACAAATTCCTTGCAAATTTTTAATTTTTGCAACTTTTGCAAGTATATGCGGGCTATAATGGTGCAGCTAGCGTATGTACGTGGGATGTAGTGGTGCAACAAACATGTGTATGCGGGCAATAGTGATGTAGGGCGCATACATCTTCAAAAATAATGTTTTTAAGAAGAGCTACTCAGTGATGGATTGGAAAAAATAGCAAGTAAGAGGGCCAAATGGCAGGTATGCATGTATAGAGCAATTTAGGGTTATAACATCACTAAAACAACACCTTTCACTCCTTCTTTATTTGATATTTCAAGACATCTTTCTCAGTTTGTGTGAGGGAATTATATGTTTCATGATCTATTGGTTCTACATAGCATTCTTGACTATATCCCATACATCCTGACCTCAGAACAATGCCTTCATGGTAAAGGACCAGGCCTCATAATTCTTTTGTGTAAAAGTGGGAGGTTGCAGATTTGAGGTAGAAGCCATATTTCACTTTTTAATAGAGTGTCTTCTCTTGAACTTGTTCTGATAGAACTTGCTCTGATACCAGATCTACGAGTAAGACAATGGTGCATCGAAGGTGCGTGCAGTGTACTCTGCACGAAGCAATTTCAAATAATGTGCACCAAATAGGGTACGTGACAAAGTTCTCAAAACCACTGCTCAATGCACAAACTGCTCATATTTTTTTGCACTGTGAATACACACACTTAATGAAGTGATTCATGAATGCAAAATAACATAGTGCTATGATTAGCACATAAACTAAGAAATAAGATAGAAACCTATCAATACATAAATGGTTTTATATTAATGAACTTCAGCACAGTGTGCACGATACAAAATATAATGACAGAGATGAGCTTCGACTTTAATGACTTCTTTTACTGACTTCTTAGACACAGATCCCATGCTCAAAATTATTACACTCCTCAGTTGTTGATAGTTCTTGGTTGTTCTCTCTACCTCTCTTTTCTGCTCTACTTCAACTGCTTCTCTTCAGCATTGTCTACTAACTGAAAGACTCAAACTTATATAGACTCTGATTGTGACTTACTATAGTAACTAAGACCGACTCAACATTAAATACTACCATTAATATGAATGAATCTTCAACCACTTAATTAAACCTGAGAAGAAAGAGATCAACTCCATTTATAGCTTCCTTCTTTCCGACTAACTTTTGAGTAAATGTGTGACTTTGCACTTGCAGCCTGCTATCTCACTGACAATTCATCTACGGACAGATTGACTGACAGACAAATCAATGGAGACGTAAAGATCCCACCGACTTGTAATTACAATTTCCAACAGGTATACCATTATACGCATCTGGCACTTGTCTCAATAATGGTGCATGGGATTTAATATATAGGGAAGCCAAATTTGACCAAACTCATTAGTATGGACTATATGTCGATCTCTCCCTTGATACTTTTGCGATGTAAGGAAAACAATGAAGTGCACAATGTACCCCAATAAAATATAATCCATAAACATCAATGTAGTTTCACCATGATGTCCCCACGATATGAGAAAGGAATATTGTTATTGGATTAATCGGTAACTGCGGACACAAATAGATCTCCCTAGTTTCATCCCGAAACTAGAACAAAACTAGACAGAATATAAAACTTTCCCTAAGTTTTAATTATCAAGCATACTAACTAGCAAGAGATAAATGGCATACCTTTTAAACGTCGTTTTTCCTCGCTAGTGTCATTCTCGCTCCATTCCAAGGCTTATGGGATGTTGAACCTGTAAAAAAACACAAGCCAACAATGTGAAAGCAACAACGTATACTCAACAAAACCTATGTATGTAATCAAGGAGTCATACAATAAAATAAGACCAATTTTATGGGAAAGAAATATATCACTGTATTAAAGAATGTGGAATAAAGATACAAACAAATTCCTTGATGTTTTTCAGGTTCCTTCCAACAATCCCTTGCTTCCCACACACTTCTACTCCATGGACTATGATATCAACAATCTATCTTGACAAATAAAGGCTCAAATCCAACATACAAGCTCCAAAAACTCCAAGCTACAAAACTCAAGAGCTTTCCAACTAAGAACTAGCCAACTCAATCCAACTTTCCCCATGAGAACTCTTCTCCTTTTATAGGCTGAAAAGGATAGGGTGAGGAGGTTAGGATGATCCCATGAGATCAGGGATGCGACTCAAATTCAAACCGATCAGAGGACACCTCACCCTCAAAGATTTTATTCTACAACTTTCGATAAATTCCTCTTTTTCCTTCATATCAAAATTGCCACACCCTTAACACTGAGCAAGTTGCGACGGCGTCGGAGGCCACTGTGGTGCAACCTATGATGATCCTAGATCATTGCACCCTTAACACTAAGCAAGGCGCGACGATCCATTTTTATAAGGTTTTTGACAAAGGAAAAGTATCATTTCATCTCTCTGGGAAAAAGTATCTTCATTTTTCTTTAGAGATTCAGGCTATTGATCCTTCTAAAGACAAAGGATATGTTTACATCATTAATGGTCATAGGGGTGACGAAAATAATGTGTAACAAATACATTACCAATATATAAGGTAAATAGTGTGGATGTAGTCGGTCTTGTAGTTATAGAATTCTCTTACAATATTTGTCCAACAGTCAGATATTTCTTTGTACTTTATTTGGTATAGAATTTAGTGAAGAATGGGATCAAATTTTTTTGAGGTACAAAATTATTTTATTTTGGTAAATTTGAAAGGAAATATTTTCATTTTAATGGATATAATCTCTATCAGGTTTTTTTCTTTCCATATAATTAATTAATGTTAAGATGAATTTAAGTTGATTCCAATTGTAGGTAACTATATCAAAACTATATTTTCAACCCAAAAATTATCCTAAATCATCAAGATCAATATTATTCATCCCCACCAAAAAAATATGGTATTAGTCTTGTAAATTAATCAAATGTAACTCTAGAATTTGGCCATATCAAAAGCATTGTTGATAAAAATATTGAATGCCACAATGCCAATTGAGGCCAAAATAAGAAAAAGAGATTTTAGTGGGAAGCATGTTTAACAATTCCAATTTCCCACAATCTTCCCCAATAAGTTAGTATGTCCCTAAGAAATGCAGCGGAAGTTCATGCCTTTTTTTTAATTGTAGTTGTTTTCTTTATTACTTCCTTCTTTATTATTGTACTGGTGGTTAGTTGGACTAGTACTGATCTATTCCATATTTAATTAAACGAAGTACTATGTGTTGTTCATTAACAATCAATAAGAACTTAGCTATAAAGCATTTAATTCTTTCTGTGTTGGATTTTACATTGAAAGATTTAACATTTTTTCATTGATTGATAGCTTATAGATTAGAGCTTTAAATTTGAGGACACAATTTTTTTTCCTATATTATTTAATTCTTTGTGTTGGATTTTACATAACATTTACATTTTTTCATTGATTGATAGATTATAGCTCGTAGCTTTAAATTTGAAGAGGCAATTTTTTCCTATATTATTTCATGGATTGTAAATCATTCTCTTTAGATCTAAGATTTTTTTTAGGCTTAATCCTTGGTAGAACAAATCACTGGGCTTAATCCTTGGTAGAACAAATCATTGCAGTTTTTTTTGGTTATTCAAGATCAACATATTCTTCATTCCAGTGAATCATTGCAGTATTCTAGTGATCATGTGCATATGGCCTACCCTTTCTTTGCTCCTCAGGATATGAGATCATTTTTATAATAGAAAAAATTCCAATACCCAATTCTTAAATTCACATCTCAACCACTCTTTATTCATAACAAAATATAATTTTCTTCTCCAATAGAGATGAGATTAGATCAGATCCATGGATCCCTGGAGACACAATTTCACTAAATAAATAAACAAAAATTATGCACACAAATTAAGGACAACACCCTCTGGCTTCCATAATAAATAAATAAAAATTATGCATAAAGGACAACCCACTCTGGCTTCCACAAGCACTATCTGTCAAGAAACAGTTTCAATAAATAAATAAAAATTATACACACAAAGTAAGGGAAACACACTCTGGCTTCCATAAGCACTATCTGTTTATAGTGCATGTGAGTATCCATCCCTCAAGAACACAGTATGAATCTCGTGTATGAATTGAAAGCGAGTGTCAATATGCTTCCTTTTCTTGTAAAACACATGGTTTTTAAATAGGGCAATTTTTGAGGTGTTGTCACAGAAGATAGGAGTTGGATCCTTTTCTACATGTGACATATCATTAAGTATTATTCTCATCCACACAACTTGACAGGAAGTTGAGGTAGTAGTGACATACTCTTCCTCTGCGGAAGATATTGATACAATGGGTTGCTTCTTTGATGCCCAAGAAACTAGGTTTGTGCCCGGGTGAAAAGCATGTCCTGAGGTGCTTTTCTGATCATCTAGGATGCCAGAAAAATCATTGTCTATGTAACCAGAGAGATGATTATCATCATACTAAGTGTACCATAAGACAAAATTGAGATTTCCTGCAACATATCTTAGAATCCTTTTCGTCGTCTTCCAATGAGAATCCTTGGGGGATTGCATGAACCTTGAAACAAAGTTGGATGCATACATAATATCAGGCCTAGTTGCTATAAGATACAACAAACTGCCTACTAAACTTTTGTACATGGTAGAATCCATTGTAGGGCCTTCATCTTGCTTGCTCAATTTTGTGCCTAGGGGTATACGAGTTTCTGATGGATTGCAGTCTTCCATGTGAAATATTTTGATGATGTCTATTGCATACTTTTTCCAATAGACATAAGTGCCTTTGGTTTATTGGTCAACCTCAATCCCCAAAAAATATTTCATTATGCCAAGATCTGTCATCTCAAACTCATATTTCATGGCATGTTTAAAACTAGTTAACTCAAGATTTCCAGTATATATCATGTCATCAACATATAAACATACAATCAGAATTCTACCTTGTTGATCAGTTTTGGTATATAGAGTTGGCCCATTTTGGCTTCTGTTGAAACCACTCTTGATGAGGTAAGTGTCAATTCTTTTGTACCAAGCTCTTGGAGCTTGATTTAAGCCATACAAGGCTTTCTTCAATCGATACACTTTGGCTAGCTTCTCTTTGAATTCAAATCCAGGTGGTTGATCCACATAGACCTCTTCTTCTATGATACCACTCAAGAAGGATGACTTAGCATCCATCTGGTATACTTTCCATTTGTGTTGAGATGTCATGTCTAAGAGAGTTCTTACAATGTCCAACCTTTCTACTGGACAAAAAGTTTCACCATAATCCATACTTGGTTGTTGTGAGAACCCTTTGGCAACAAGTCTTTCCTTGTGTTTTTCAATCTGCCCATTTTCAATGATTTTAGTTTTCTAAACCCACTTGACACCAATACTTTTCTTGTGTCTAGGAAGATCAACAAGATCCTATGTCTTGTTCTTCTCAATGAAGTCAATCTCTTGGTTCATGGATTGAACCCAATGTGGCTATTTAGTTGTCTCTTTAAAATATGTAGGTTGACATGACATTAATGCAAAAAAATTGTGTTGATCAATATCATCCAACTGCTGATGGATTTCTCTCAAGCTTCGAGTTCTCTGATTTTGAAGTATGATGAATTTCTTCTTAAACCAGAGTTTTCCTGAGGACTTCCAGGCTATCCTTGTACCTTCAATCTTGGAAGAGCAGGCTGATGTGTTTGTTGTCCTGAATTCCATGTGTTTTCAGGAAGTGGCAGCAATGGATTTTGACTTTCCATAAGCCAACTTTCAGACTCACTCTATAACTAATTTTCAATAAATTTGACATCTCTGTTGAGAATTAGTTTCTTTGAAATCGGATTGTAGAGTCTGTAGGCTTTGAATGTCTCATTGTAGCCAACAAAAATGCATTTCTCACTTCTCACATCAAGTTTCTTCCACATTTCAGAAGGTATGTGAGAGAATGTTATGAATCCAAATGTCCTTAGATGAGAAACATTTATCTTTGTCCCACTCCATGCTTCTCGAGGGACCTTCATCTTGAGACTGGTGGTTGGAGATCTATTCCATAGATAAACTTAGCATGCTACTGCTTCAACCCAAAAAATATTTGACAGACATTTCTCTTTGAGAAGGCTTCTTGCCATGTTCATTATTGTCTGGTTTTTCCTTTCAGCCACTCCATTTTGTTGTGGAGTATACCTGGTTGTAGATTGCATGATGATGCCTTGTGATTTGTAGAAATTTGCAAATTATTTGGAGTTGTATCCTCCTCCTCCATCTGACCTGAGAACTTTTATGTATTTTCCACTCTATTTTTCAGCTTCATCTTTGAATTCTTTGAACTTTGCAAAAGTTTCAGACTTGTGTGTGAGAAAATAGATCCAAATTTTCCTGCTAAATTCATCAATAAACGTTAAAAAATAAACGCTACCACCTATTGACATTGTTTACAATGGTCCACAGAGGTCAGTGTGAACCAACTCTAAGTGTTGTTTGGCTTGAGTGGAGGACTATGGAAAACTAGTTCTCTTATGTTTTCCAAGAATGCAAGACTCGCGTGGGGGGTTTTGCTCTATGAAGACAAGTAGACCTTTGACCATGGAGTGCTTATGTAGAAGTCTTAGACTCTGGAAGGGTAGATGTACAAATCTTTTATGCCAAACCATAGTTTCATTAGGGGTGGATGCACCTTGTGCATATGATTGGATCAGATTTGTAGTTCTGAGGGTGAGGGGAAACATTTTATTCCTCGCCATGTGGATTTCAGAAATCAATTTTCTGTTGGGGGTTTTATCATATATCCTACATGATGCTCATTCAAAAAGTAACTTATAGCCATGTTCAATTAGTTGTCCTACACTTAACATATTATGTTTCCGATAGGGAACATGATAGACATTGTTTATGTCTTTATTTACATTTTGTTTAGTAAGAATATCTACGGTTCCTTTTCCTTGAACTTTGACTAAGGAATAATTTCCAAGTGTAATATCAGATGAAATTGAAGAATCAATGCATGAAAGTAAATCTTTGTTACTTGTCATGTGATTGTTGCATCCACTGTCCAACAACCAGAGATCTTTGTGTTGTTCTTCAATATTGTGGCATGAAAGAAACATACCATATGAGGTTTCTCCTTCATGATTTGAGACATGTGCTCTTCCTGAGAGTTGATTTGCTTGTTTATTTCGGCATTCAGATCTATAGTGCCCATACTTTTTGCAGTAATAGCATTGTAAGTTTGATTTTTCATTTGATCTTCTCCCTCTACCTCTTTGAGGCATGAAATTTTGAATCTGGTTCTGTTGTCTATGGCCTTGGAAAGTCTGATTTTGGTTCTGTTGTATGTGACCTTCACTTGAGTGATGGTTACTTGGACTTCTCCATCTTCCTTGGTGACCTCTACCTCTGACTCTGCCTCTCCATATATTGAAGGAGAATTGAGTCTTGAAGAGATTGTCTATTGACTCATATTCTAGATGTAGTCTAGTCTCATGTGTCAATAGAGAGCCCATTAATTCATTTGTTGAAAAATTTGACAGATCCTTGGATTCAAATATGGTTGTAACAACCATTTCGGATTTCTTTGGTATAATTCTGAGGACTTTCTCAACAATTCTTTGATCAGTGATGGCTTCACTAGTCAATTTGATCTGGTTTACAATTCCCATGACTCTGGTCATAAATTGATCAACATTTTAAGATTCAGTCATTTTTAAAGTCTCAAAGTGTGTCCTCAATTTCTGCAACTTAACAGTTTTGACCCTATCATTTCCTTGGTAAGATGATTTAAGGATGTCCCGATCTTCTTTTGAAGTAACAACGCCTGTGATTTTTGAGAAAATCGAGTCATCCACTGAATTTTAAATCCATAATTTTTCCTTATTCTCTCTATTCCTCTGTGTTGCGTGAGAAGTTCTTTGTTTATTGGTCATGGCTGCAAGGTCTGCTAGATCTGGTTCCACGTAGCCAAGATCCACTAGATCCCATCTCTCTTGTGCTTGTAAGAAGGATCTCTTTCTAAGAGACCAAAACTCATGGTTCTTTCCAAGAAGAATCGGTCCTTGTGTTGTTCCTAAATTGCTAGATGTGGCCATCTTGTAAAAAAATTGAACAACAAAAAAAAATTGTTAGAGATTTGCGTGCTTACCTATTTCGTTCGCGTAAAACCAGGTCCGTGAAATCCTCTGTGTGACTTTGGGCTGAAAAAAATGGGGTAGACTCCTTCTTTAACTTCAACCTGGCTGGATTTGACTATCTGAGCATCAGATCTACAGAATCAGAGCTCTGAGCTCTATTCTTTAGCAACTGTATCCCCTCTAATGACGAAATTGGGATTTCTGAGTTTACTCGAGAGACAAAAAAAAATTCATAGTTTAGATTCTCATGTGACCGGGGGCTGGAAACCAGGCGCTCCGGGTCTTCAAGCTTCGGGCGTTTAGACATTGAAGGTCTCAATTTCTCCGAATAATCGAATAACGAAATTATTTCAAAGATCTAAGGTCCTCGTTGATTTGAGATCAATGGTCGACAAATACTTTGGGACTTCGAGCCTTCCGGTGTTACTGCTGCAAAGATCAATAGTTCTTGTTGATTTGAGATCAACGGTCCACAATTACTTCAAGAGTTCGGGCTTCGGGCCTTTTCAATGCAGGGGTTTTATTATCCTCCGAAGTGTCATATCTCTGAAGTGAGATATCTATCTCCACGTTTCCTCTTGATTTGGATGAGCGAGATGTACTTTAGGATTTCGGGCTTCGGGAGTTTTTCGTCCGCTTGCTCGCGCAATCCTCCAAAGTGTTGTATCTCTTAAGTGAGAGATCAGCCTCCACGTGGCCTCTTGATTTGGATGGCCAATATTTACTTCGAAACTTTGGGCTTCGGGTGCTCTGAGTTTGACAACACCACAAAACTCTAAAGTGTTAACCTTCCGAAGTGACAGGTGTGACAGATCTGTCGACACATGTCCTCAGCTTTAAATGGCTCAGATTTACTTTGGGACTTCGAGTAGATCTCGCTCCACAAAACCTTCCGTAGTCCTAAGTCTCCGAAGCGAGGGATCTGGCGCCACATGTCCTTATTGATGGACATTCCAAATGAACTCTGAGCTTCGGGCCTTCGGGAGTTCTGACTTCTCGCATCTGTCTTTCTTTCGAAGTGATTATCACTAGAGTGCAGGATCTCCTACCATGTGTCCACTTCAATCAACGATGTGGATCTACTTCGGCTCTTCGGAACTTCGAGAGTCCTTTACTCCTCAGCTTCTTCTTGCTTCCTCCCAGAGTACGAGATCGCCTGACGTGTGTCGCTTGCTTGAAGATCAACGACCCCAAGTGATTGTGGAGACTTAACTCGCTCACTCTTTAATTTCCTTGCTGATCTTCGCAATGTGAAAATGCTCGACCGTAGTTGGGTCGATATCCGTCGTTGATCTGTTGATCTAGAAAGATCAACGATCCTGAGCGATTACAGGCTCACAACCTGCACAAACTTTAATTTCCTCTTTGATCCCCACAATGCGAAGATGCTCGTTCGTAGTGGGATCGATATTCGCCATTGATCTATTGATATAGCAATATCAACGATCTTGAGCGATTGCGGGCTCACAACTTGCACAAACTTTAATTTCCTCTCTGATACCTGCAATGTGAAGATGCTCGTTCGTAGCGGGATCTATATCCACCATTGATCTATTGATCTAGCAAGATCAACAGTCCTCAACGATTGCGAGCTCACAACTTGGAGAAACTTTAAATTCACTCCCGATCCCCGCAATGCCTCCCCACCGTCGATCTCTCTCCAATGAGATCTGATGGTCGTGACTTGATCTTTGCTTGATCTGACGACTGATTTTTCTCTCGACTGATTTTTCTCTCGCTCAGATCTTACGGCTGAAAAAAAATAATTTTGCTTTATCTGCGGGCTCGTCATTTCTGAGCTTAATTAAAGGCTTAGATCTGTTCCTGGGTCCAATCTTATGGCTGAAGTAACTTATCCTTTGCTACTTCTGCAAACTTTCTCCTTAAGAAAGAATTTCACGAATTCTTTAAATGCTCGCGAATCTTTAAGTGTTTCATCATTCTGTTGCTCTGCTTCCTCGCGCTTGCTATCTCCAACGATCTTTTGAGTGCTGAGCTAAATAAGCTTCAACAAATCAAGAAAATCAAGAAACAATCGTACAAGTGGCCATGATAGTGTATAGTCACACACTAACAACACTCAACTTCGTCCATCAACCAACCTCTTTTGCGGTGCAGTTACTATTATCACACTCTCTATTGTTCTTCCATAATCTGATTGGTTATCTCTAGCGTCCACCAACACACCCCTTTTGTGGTCCAGGTACTATTATAACACTCTCTATTGTTCTTCCATAATCTGATTGGTTATCTTTAGAGTTGTTTTAATTCCAGCACAAATTTGTTCCTGCCTTCTCATGAAAGTTGGCACCTCCCATCTTTGCCATTCAGAGCTTACAACCTCTCTCCCAGTTCACTTTTCCGATCTCTCTCAGTTCACCTATTTCTGCATCAACTCCCCACTATGGTCATGCTTTCTTTTCCCCTCAAACCCGATCATTTAACACCTTATCGAGTGAAATTATGTAACTTAAGGATAGTCACTGCACGTAGCTTCTTTAGCCACCTCTACTTCGAGTAGAGCGCCAATGTCTTCCCCTACCTATTCATCCTCGCCCATACAAATATTCAAACTGACTGCTGTTCATCATCAAGAAAAGAAAACCCAGCAGATCCGTCCTTTCGCACCATAACATACACCATAACATATCAGCCCTACTGTACTAATGAGTTTTGGATGTTCTCCTTCTAACGGTAGCTATGTTCTTGGATTTACCCTCATGATTTGACAGATAGTCCCTTTTCTAATCCTATGGAAATGGCGTGTACGCGCGACCCACGATGGTTTAACTATAGGTGTGCTCACTGCAGATTTTCAAATAGGGTTGTGTCCCTGTGATGTTAATTGTGAATATTCCCCCGGGGGTTTTGAATGTTGGCTACATCGTGACAAACATCTAACAAGTTGGATGGTGTAAAAATGTTGAATATAATAATTACTTTTGAGCTATCAAAGTTTATTATTATGTTGGCCGTGACAAACATCTAACAAGTTGGTTAGTGTAAAAATGTGGAATATAATAATTACTTTTAGTCATCAAAGTTTATTATTAGTAAAACTGTGTGCTGTGTGTATTTAAATCTTCTTTCAAAAGCAATTAATAAATCAAGATTTAAATCTGCCTCTTGTATATTTTTGTTTGTGTATGAATTTATATAATTGTGATTGGAAGTAATTCACTCCTTCCTTCAAACTGGTATCCGAGCTACTGATCCTTAATAACAACATAAAAAAATTAAGAAAAGGTCCCACAATTAGCGGGGGAGCTTTTGCCATTTTTGTTTCCTTAGTTCTGGCCGTCTAAAGAAGAAGCCAAAGCATGAAGATCCGGTCTGTGAAATGCATAGTATGGGAAAAAAATTTGACAACCCTGGGCTAGTGAGATAACTAACATTTTTTGAAATTAGATTTTTTGGAACTAGGGTTTTGAGGAGAATATGAAGAAAATCTGGATTCTTGTGTGAAAGATTTATAGAGCATGGGCTTATGGGAAATCCAGCTGAAATATATTATATGTATGCTTCACCGGTATTCTGATAAATTGTGAAGCAAAGAGAAATGCAGAGAGAAAGAATAGAACAATATATTGAAATGTATGAAGAAGTACTGAACTAAGTTACAATGCAAGATGGTTGAGCTAAATAGGCTCAACCAAGACAAAAATAGAAAGTACAACTGTCGAGTACAGCTGGCAGTGTACAGTCAGACTGTTGAGGTTACATTATATTTAACACTCCCTCTTAAACTCAACAGTTACAATCATCAGCACTGAC